>JARJDW010008341.1:0-88672 GCA_030264715.1 Adinopsis sp. GC000173 | reverse complement strand
ACATTAATTGCAATTTATTCGTTATTTGTTATTTTAGAACAGTAACCAATTATTCTTAAGGGTGCGGGATTTCTCCACTCTCCCCTAAATGTATTTATCACATCACACTGTAAAAATTTAAAAAAAATACTAATTCTGTAAAGAGATATTAAACATAAACATTTTATTATGTTCTATGTATGCACGATTCTGTCGTTGCCTCGTTTTGTTGTTGTTGTTGCAAATTTTAAGAATTGTTTATAATTCTTCTATGCAGCACAATATACGGAAATTTTAGCTAAACACTTGGTTGTATTTTTTTGGAAACTAATTAATAATAATGCGCCAAGCAATTAAATTTCTTGAACGCGAAGAAATTACGTCCTAAGCTAAATCATTGATTGATTATAACTTATGTAAAATTTCTGATTACATAATTGAATAAACTAAGATTATTAAAAAATATTTATCAGTAATTAATTTTTAAAATCAACATTTAATTTAAATTAGCGATTACGTAAGAAGTATGATTAATTAAAAAATGTATGTAGGTAAAAAAATAATTTAAATAATTTTTGTGTGTGTATGTATGAATTAATTGTTGGATTAGATAAACTTTCCCCCGTCATTAAAAATAAATAAATATCAGCGATGCGATGCTATGATGTTTAATTGCGTCGTTGCAAAATTAAGATGAAAAATATATATGTATAAAGAATCATTCAATTCATTAATAAGGTGGGCGTCATTTTTACTCCATCTTTGTTCGTCAGGTTTTCGAGGATAATCTTGATAATTATAGTCTGGAGTAGTCATAATATATTATGCTAATACGTATTCGGTAACAAATGTTGTATCATTATGTTAATTTATGACTATGCATATTTTACAAGACATTAATTTATCCTTTTGCATTCGTCAATTTACACCCACATTTACCATATACAAACACACACATACAGTATGTACATGCGCTGGATATTGTAAATATATAAAAGTTATATGATGCATTTAATAACATTAGAAATAATCAAAATTCATTAGTCGGTTTCGATCGTCCTAATGCATTTTTAATTACACTGAAGCTGTATTAATCTATATATTCATATATACATATGCAATATGCTAAAAATTTTTCCAATTTAGTACGTTTTTAATACCTAATAAATATTACGTAATTAATATTATAAAAATTCTATTAAACTAGTAATGGTTATTAATGAGTGATATTATACTATTAAATGATTATTAAACGGATGAACGAAAATGTTATTATAAAGTAAAAGTTTCCATTTTGTTTTTGTGTTATTAATAATAATTTTAATTTAAATAAATTATGCGACAAATACCATTGCGCCAATAAAACAGAGAAAAACACAATTGTACATGGTTTTGTTTGTTGAAAAATTTAGCAACAATGTATTGTAGTAGAAGAACGCTTTTGCGTATTATATAAATACATACATGTGTATGCGAATAGAAAACAATTTAAAATTTCTAAATAGTAAACGTAATTATCTAATAATAACTCGACAATTTATATTAATGCGGCGTTTTCATCAACTAACATCTAATTAATATACAATTACAATTGAAATTAATTATTCCTTATTCAAATTTACTTATTAGTAATTTTGCGTAGTTATGAGTCATGGTAATGTTTGATGAGATGTTTCCATCTCCGTTTCCCTACTCGTACTATGTAATGCTGTACAGCCCAAAAACGAAACGAGAATTAAAAAAAAGTACGACGAGGAATCAATAAAATTGAGTCAGCATTTATAATTATAATTCTTAATTAGAATTCAATGAACTTTCTAGTGACGTAATTTATAATAGGGGAGAGTTGCAGCCAGAATCTATATATTTAACACGACGATGGTATGGTGTATAATCAACCTTCCTCATTTGCTAAAACGATATTTTATAAGCGCGAATGATTTTTAATTTTCTTAATAAATCGCATCGCATCGCATCGCGTTGTATAATAAAAAAATGGTGCGAAACGTAATGTAATGTTACATTTGCATCTATGACAATGAGCAGATGAGTCACTATAATATTATAATGAATACTGTTTGTATTTTAGATTTATGGTGGACATGTGTCATTACTAATTAACCGCTTGCATAAAGGAACACCAACCATTGTTATAAACTTTTAAAAAGGGTTAGATATAATATGCAAACCTTCGTATAAATACAATTATTTATTATCAATCACGATTCGATTAATTGCGCAAATTATTTAAAGATCCCAAACAATATTTGCAATATAGGTTTTGGAACTGTTAATATACTGATTGTTGCAAATTATGGGCATTATATATTATTTTGGTTTTTCAAAAATGTCTGATAATTGAAATCTACCACCAAAAATAGGACAACTTCCGTATAAATACAATTTTCAAACTTTTCTAAGATGTGTCTAAAGAGATAAACAAAACTAATTCTAAAATCACTACTCTGATACTTTATACAGTGAAATCCCCTAAAAAATCACTAGTTTGAATCGTCAAATTTGCCATTTTAGATTTATGGTGGACATGTGTCATTACTAATTAAGCGCTTGCAAAAAGGAACACCAACCATTGTTATAAACTTTTAAAAAGGGTTAGATATAATATGCGCAAATCTTCATATAAATACAATTATTTATTATCAATCACGATTCGAAAAATTGCGCAAATTATTTAATGATCTCAGACAATATTTGCAAATATAAATATGATAAGCTTTCGGGCAATATTAAGGGACACTGTTTGTTCAAAGCAAAACCCTTAGCTTACTTAAACAAACAGCGATCAAACAAAAATTGTGATTTATTTCGTGCCAGTGAAAGAATAAGAAACACAAAACAATGCGCAAGACTTAGCTACAAACTCATTCGTTTAACGACGTAATCGTCGGAGCAGATTAGTTAGTCGCAAAGTGAAAACTGGTCTATTTCCTCGTTATCATTTTGCAAAATTATAATAGGTATATTTGATACTAACTGAATCGTTATAAGTATATAATAATTTAGGTAATTAATTAATTTTAAATTATAAGCAAATATTAACTTTTTTGACACTTTCTTATTATTTTGCATAATTCTAGTGTATATTTATGCCGCGAAATCAAAATAGAGGGATAAATAATATGTAACACGTATATTTTCAATAAAAATAAATGTTTTACGTTTAAAAGTTTTATTAAACGATCATTATTATAACAACAGAAAATTTGTTAAAGATCGAAAATAATGTCAAAAATTCATGTGCTAGCATAAATATGCTTGTAGTAGATATAAATATTACAAAAATTAGGGTGAATATAAAAAATGAATTTTTAAGCGACATAAAAAGCAAAAATAAGTAAAATTTTGTAATAGAAAAAAATAAAGTGAGGTATAAAACCATAATGCACCTATTTGCTCGTTTCACACGGTCCAGGATTTTGTCTGGCAGACAGAAAAGTCTAGCTAATCATGGTGCTAATAGGCAAAAAATATTTGTAAAATATTTGTGTTAACAACAAATGCAAAAAACTAGCGTGGGAGGTTAGTTTGCTCGTCTGCCAGACAAAATCCTAACGCGTAAAACAGGCCTAAGTATGAATCTATCAGCGATCAAACAAAAATTGTGATTTGTTTTAACCAGACGTAGATTTTTAAAAAAGTGCGTGCAGTATTTACAACACAAAACTGGTTTATTGTCAGTGCACTTTGTATATACGAACGACTATCATCATTTCTCGTAACATATGTATCAGTGATAAGTGTACGTTTTGCACCCTCATACTCAATTATATGATACGCATCTAGATCGGGCGATAAACGTAGGTGGAACGCATGCAACGAAACCGACGACGACGATAATGCAGCACGTTGTTGCAATTAAGACGAAGCACACATGTATATATTTTTGTTAATGTCATCAAAATAATAATGAAGCAAGTGGTAATATGATTATGAAGATGATGTAGCTGGCAGGCAGGGTGGAAAAATAATTGCAGTAGGTGTTGAATGAAATTAAAAAAAAAAGAGTGTATATGTGTATGCGAACAGTGTGTGTATGTATGTGTGTATGTGTGTGTGTTGGATGTAAAAAGCGCGCAGGTATTTTTTTCGGGCTGCATGTTCCACCAAATTGTATTTTCTAATTCGTAATATTTCCTGCGAAAAAAAAATAATACATTACGAGGCCAACCAATAAAACAAAGCACCCCCTTCCCAATACATATAGAGCGCACCTCTCATCCCTCTGAAAAATTTTACAATTGCACACCCTTTCATATAACTTGTAAAAGTCCACAGTTTGCATCTCGCTCATTGTTTGCATTTTATTGAATTGCATCTCTCTCGTATCAACCCCTCTATAGAATAACGAACTGGACATTACGAATCTAATTACAATCTTTGCTCATGCGTGGCCGCGCGGGTTTAGGGGCAAGTGCGAGATACCGCGGAATAGGGTAGGTAGGGGTAAGTAGCAGGACTGAGGCTCGCGCGCTCTTGCTTCTAACTACACCAGACGCGCAGTAACAATTCCTGCAATCACATGCTCTCTATTATATATATATAAAACTTTTAATCGACTACTCTACTCCAATACATTTACATTAGTAAAACGTGCGTGCTCTCGTAACATTGCGTGCATCACACACTCACAACAACAACAACAAAATACTGTGTTTTAAACAAGAAGAATTAAAAAAAAAAATTATAAATATTAAAACAAAAAATCGTCGCCTTGTCACTGAACTTTCACACTTTACTATACAACAATTTTTTTTTCGATCTATCTCGCTGCTGATTGATTGTTAATTTATCGCGTTGTGGTGTTGCCGTCGCGAGACATTTTCGTAAAAGTGTGCGTTTCGTGCCATTCAACACAACCGCATCGTCACAAGCGCATCCAAAACGGCTACCAACGTTCGCTACAGTTCTTCGGCATCAGGTGAGTACATAAAAAAATAATTATTAGTAGATTTTTTCATGAATCATATTGCCCAGGCCAGGCCGACTCATTGCTCATTTAACTTGTATGTTAGCATTAAAACGTCTTATTTATAAAATGTATGATTCATTGCATTATTTAAATTAACATAATTTGCACGCTCACACGTCAAACATCTGTTACATAAAAAAAAACCGCCGTCGTTTTATTTACAATAGAATAGAGCTGTATCAAAATTGTGTGCTAGCTATTGTATTGCAAATTTTATTCTATTTAATTAATTAAAAATTGTATTAGTAAATAGAATATAGGATGTTTTTTTGGACTTTGGAGCGCCCGGCTCTGGCGATTTGATTCGATTAGATGGCGTCGCTTTTTTCTTGTGTGTATGCCGGTTTTGCTTGCTTGTTGGAAAAACATTTCCACGTGGTTGGTGCGTGTCACAACACATGCACGTGTTGGCGCCCTCTCACTTTCCTCGAGCAATCGAGCTTTGAAAGGCGTCGCGAATATTCAAGGTCGCCGTCTGCTGCGAGGACGACGCATCAGCTCTCTTACAAACGTCGGCACGACGACGTCGGAGCGTCGTCTCTCGCTTCGTCTGCTACCGCCGTGCCGTACGGAGAGAGCGCGTGCCGCTGCTCTGCCAATGCACTCACACACGCTCAATTTATTCGCGAATTTTTCTTTCATTGCAAAATTCTGGATTTATAGTGGTAAAATAGTCTAAGGTCGCTTAATTACGCATCAAATTTCGGCAATTGACCGCCGAAAGCGCGCGCCCAATTTATTTAAATAAATTTTGATATAGGAATTGTGTTTATGAAACCAATCAGTTTTGATTGTCTCGACGCATTCAATTACAACTAATTTTCATGCTTAAAGTGCGCAAAAACTGCACTAATGTTGTAGCGAAATTGGCAACAATTAATTAGAGATGAAAAAAAAAGTTGAAAACCTTCAATTGCCTGGAAATTTTCTATTAAATGTTGTAATTAATTATGTTTGTTTATTAAACATAATGTTTTATTGATAATAATGTTATAAATTAAGTAAAATATTGCACGTATAATTACTCTAAAAGTGTTTATAATGATATCGATATTTTATCATACAAATAGAAATATAATGCGGCGTTGAAAAAAACTGTAGATAGTTATTGCCGCTTAATTACTGGCTAAAATACGCGATATTGATTTTTTAGCAATATTTACATATTGTTTTTCAAGCGAAAAACAGCTCTCCTTCATCAATCGGTTTTAATTAAAGTTTTACACGCTCCCGAGAAAATAAGATTTGAATAAGGCGACTTTTTTATTTGCAACAACCTGCCTCGCATAGATGTTGCATCTCTAAGTAAGCGTACATTTATTCAAATTCAAATTATAAGCGTATTATTACTTTATAAACTATTTACGTATTTACAAAGTTTGCCCCGCGTATCTTTTTCCGTTGAAACAAATCCGCACAACTATTTCCAGCGCATTCATTCGCCGAAATAAAAAAAACAGTATATAAAAAACTTATACACACACACAATGTTTCCATTACGAATTGTGTATACATACACAACATTTTAGATTTAACACGCTTTCGTTTCTCGAGCGAGCGAAAAGCAAGCAAACGACGGACGCCGTAAAAGCAGCAACCGGCATATACGATTCCCTATTCGCAATAACATAGCGCCGGCCGATTATTCATTAACAAATCAATTGGAATTTTATGCGATTAGCGCGTATAGTGCAAATTATATTCGCTCGTATGCAAAAGCAGGACGCGCAAAGCGATTGGAAAATAGTTTGGTATAAATATTGGCGCAAAACATAAATTATATTCACGACGATAAATGGAAATTATCAGCGTTGATGAACGCTGCGAAACGGAGTTCCGGTATTTCTTGTTTTTGGGCGAGGGTACGCGTTCCGGAACTATTTCTTATTATTGCCAATTTTATATCAGTCATTTCAGCAATAATGCAATTATTATAGCTTTTATAGACACATAATAGATTAGAGATTATCGAGGTAGTTATTCAATTTTTTGTACGTAAATTATTCGTTAAATTTGTATTACAATACTGTATATTCAAAAAATAACGTTCAAGTCTTTTATCCTTTCGATTATTCAATTCAGTTCTGAATTTTAGAGTATAAAAAGTAGGTACTAATTATATTAAAAAATTAGTAAATCAGTGTTTCCCAAACTGTGTTCCATTTAAAGTTGCAAAATGTGCCGCAAAAAGCTATAAAAATACTAATCTTCTGTAGATAATTTCTATAAAAGCTTGGTGTTCCGTAGAAATTTCTATATTGTTGAAGTATTCTGTCAAAAAAGGTTTGGTAATCGCTGCTGTAGATAACTAAAATTTGCGATGATACCTAAGAATGCATATGTTAAAAAGGAGCTTAATTTTTGTGATTTCTGTAAAATTGTCTAGTTAGTTCTTCGTCAAAAGAACTAGAGTTTAGGTATATCAAAGATTATGATTATTCATTTAACTCTAGAGTGACAATACAAGTATACCCCGCTTAACGCTACCCCGCTGAACACTGATTCGATATAACGCTGTTTTATTTTGATTTTGAAAATTTTCAAATTCCTTAGAATTAATGAATTTTTACGTATTTTATCGTCGTCAATTTAACTAAAACATTGTAATTGTAGAATAATATAAAAAATTCAAACAAAAGATTAATATATAATAATCTTTAGGAAAGTATATCTCGTCAATATTTGTAGCGCTGTTTCGCTTTACGCTCAAGTTGCTTGCACCGACCAACAGCGTTAACCGGGGTATACCTGTACATTATAAATCAAGTGTTATTTAGTTGGATAAAAATGTAAAAATAATAAATTTACTATTTATTTGCTTCATATATTAAAACGCGTTTTAGTAAAACTTTTATTCTATCTATATGTGTGTCCCACACTTTCGACCTTGTCTTCTTGTGAAGAAGTGTGATAAATTAACACTTGGGGCGGACGAAATAATTAAAAAAAAACTAATAGTAGGTAATCGATCGCGCTACGACATGAATTAGCTTCGTAAAAACCCAATTTAATTTCTTATTTATTGCAATTAATTGTTTAAGCGCGATCCGTTTAACTTTCACTTCAGCCGAAAAAAAAGCGCGCACACGGCTATTTAATATCTAATGCGGTGTATACAATTATTTAGTCAGCGCACAATAATAATAATAATAATGTCTCAACTCAACAACAAGCGAGCGAGAAAGAAAAAATAGGCATTTAATAGTTTTCGTCTATTGACCGTGTCAACATGTAAAAGGTCCATTAAAATAACATTTTCTCGCCGTCCGCGTTTTATTACAACTCAATTTCGACACGATAAAGCAGCACCACCCGAAATTTATTATCCGAACGCAATAATTGGACGTGCTGCACATAGTCATCTTGACGGGGCGCGAAATTTAGCGCGTCCGAGCAAGCAAGCCAGCAAGCTAGCAAGCAAACGCGTGCGCACTCCATATGGAAATTGCTTGTTGATAGTGACATCGAATTAGAGGTATTACATAATTATGATAATGATTATGATAATGTAATCATATTGCCGCTAATATAACAATTTATGCACACGTCTATAATTCAGCTAATAGTGCAGCACAAACATCATTCACAAACATTTTTCGCGTACGTATACGCGCGCGCTCTCTATCCAAACAACATTCATTAAATGTTTTCCTAATAGATTCATTAAACTGATAATAACACACACATACACACACATATATTTACAAAAACCAAATTCATTATGTAAATCTCAATAATCAATTGTTCAAACCTATTGTTTGCTATTAAAACGGTGCGCGTTATCAAATAATTTAAAATAGCGCCCGTTCGTGCACAATTTATTTAGCGAAAAATGCACCCGACAATTTATTGCGTATACTCGTACACATTCTACGATTTACACGGAAGATAAAACAGAACCGTGCAAAATGAAGTGCATAATTATATCATATGGAAAAAATTGTAGAATACGAAAACAGTGCAAAACAAAATATAAAATTATGTAATATAAATATAAATATGTACTTAAATTATGTTTTGCAATCATCCTGGCTCTCAATTTATGTGATATAATGCTTAAAAACCGTGTAATAACAAAAATAGAATTGAATTTGATTTACGTTGTAGATTGATAACTCATTTTTGACTGAAACCGTGCAAAGCGAAATATAAAATTGATACAAATTTGAATATTTGGTACATATTGAAGCTTAAAACTATATTACTATTATCTCGTCCCAAGATTCATGCGGCAGATTGGTTAAAAACGGTGAAAATCGCAAGATAAGACACAAATGTTCAAAAGTAATGCAAAATTAAAGATTATTTATAACAAAATTGAAGAGTATGTCAATAAACAATATATGAACTTGCAAATCTTTAAGTTTACACGTTAAATCAGTCCCAAATCGTGTATCTTGAGATTGTTGAATTATTCCAACTGTTGCCTCCTGAATTCCTTATTCTTTGCTTCTCAAAACAGATATAACTTTATCCAGCTAAAAGTTGCTTTATTTGGCTGAAATTTAAAGTAATAGTTAGGTTATTCTTTAGTTTTGTTTGTTTTTCTAATTTTATAGATTAAATTGTGAATATTCACTAAAAAATCCTCTAAATACCGACATCATATAAGTCGGAAAATGATGGTATATGTGTACCTAATGTGCGTTTTATTATCTTATTAAATAAATGATGATGATTATGCGAGCGCGCGCGCGTGTTTTTGTTGCATTTACACGTCGTCTTTCAGCGCGCGAGCGCTGCCCAACAAAACGTGTCTGGAGGAGATTTCCTTCTTGGAGTAGGTCATAGCGCACGCTCCCCGCATCCGTCGTCGTCTCGTATCTTTTTGCCCAACACCGCGTGAGTGCGGAAAAAAAACTTTTCCGTCGCCCGATGTATGAATGAAATGAACGTTGGTTGACGGGGACGTTTTTCGCGTAAAAATTGTGCCAATGCATAATATAAACGGCTGACGCTGCAAGCAATTAATATTTTTTAATGCTAATTAATCGACGCACATATGCATTATGGGCAGATGCATATTGTTGGAAAAATTGAAGGGGGGCGCCCTTCTCAATTTTCAATTCGGCGCGGCCAAATGAATGGTGAAGACGCGCGCGCGTGCTTAAACTGCTGAAAGTGGAACCATGCGTGACCCCAAACAATAGAATCGAGATTTGGGCTCAATTTTTTTTCTCCTATAAATAAATGAACGCCCGCTAGGGGTTCTTGTGCGCGCAACCCTCTTGTTTTTTAATTGCTTTCACTCAATGCTAGCATAATTAATCCTTTTGCCAATGTCTTTACAGCTGCTGTACAATCTAAATTAGGGAATGGGGAGAGTGAGAGCGCTTTTTTTCCCAATCTCTCCTCGCCTCTCGCTCGCCTCGATGCTCGATGCTGATGGTGATGATGGCGAAAACACACTACAAGCATGAATATATTATTCTAATTACGTATTGCGTGCGCTAATTTAAATATTCCACGACGCAATCGAATTGAACACCGACTGAAGTGCACTCAAAATTAATAATATCGCCATATGAGGAAAAAAGCGAATAGTGCTACTCCCCCACAAACAATTTTACGTCAAATCAGCACACAATTCAAACATCAATTAACATGTATAGTTGGTTGATCCAAGTCACAATAAATCAGTTCTGGCATAAAAAATATAGAAAAGGATGTCAAAAATACTCACCTTTGTAAACTTTATTTCAAAATTAATAATAAAAAGAACAAAAAAATAAAACAAAATAAATTATTATCTTAAAAGTATATAATTAAACGCTATTTTGTGCTTTACTATATTTTATGGGTGCTACTATCTTTATCCAATTTTAAATATAAAAAAGTAAGTAAGTAAGTATGAGTATCTAGTTCAGCATTTCTCAAACTGTGTTCCGAATTGCAGAATTGCAAAATGTTCCACCAAAAATGGAAAAATTACTAGTCTCTATATCTCTTTTTACATATAAAAAGCTTTGTGTTCTGCTGATCTAGTTAAATGCTCGTCTTCTGCATTGTCCCTCGTGTAGCGGGCTTTCCTAGTAACATTGAAAGCTATACTAAGCGATCGTATTATAATTTTAATGGTTTTTTTAGCATAATCTTGTGGCAGGCCTCAATAATTCATATTGATTTGTTATCAACACATTTCTAAGAAAAGTCTATTAATAATTTATTGTAATGGCGTTGCAACATATCGCAGCGACTTATTTGAAATTCAACAATAATAATAATTCTTTTTTCGCAAAGAATTCGCCAAGTGCAATTAGCATGCTGCAACAAAAAACACACACATCCACACAGAAAACAAAACAAACCAGCGACGAAACAAACGTATGTGTGTATGTATGTGGCGCAAACGTCCACTTTGGTGCCTTGTTTGCGCCGTACTTTTAAATAGCCCTGATTCGGATTCTTTACGCAATTTTTTCCACTCTCGCCACTCTTGTGTTTTAAGAGTTTTGTTTGTAGACCCGCATGTATGTGTGCCGGTCAGTGCCCCAGCTCTTAATTGCATTAACATGACCCCACCCACCAATGCATATTAATAAAACACGTTTCTGTGATTTATAGACAATACAGTAAAATATAAACGTGCCACAGCTATTCATAATTAAAATCTGCAACTTGTTCGTGGATTGCGTTTGTTTTTTTTTTCTTATTTTATTTTGATTATGTTTCTTTTGGGTTCGCGCTGAACGAACGATCGTATGGACCCCCCGCCGCTATTTTGTCGAATTTGACGCATTTTATAATGGCCAATTAAGTTGTACATTAACCATAATTAGTTGATTCCATTAAATAGATTATTTGTCAACAAAAATGATGAAAAATTGCCGTATAGTTTTAGTGTGCGTATGAAATATATACACCTAATTGAAAACTCTTTCTCTCCATATCGTCATTATAATTATAACGCATTAATGTTGTTTTAATTAGAATTTATAAAAGCACCAAGTCATTTCAAATTAAAAAAATGTCAATGCTTTATCAATTTATTACTTTCTTTAATTAGTCGATAATGTGGCTGGCTTTTTTTCTATTAATTGTTTGTTGGTTATAAATTCTCATTACTGAATTACAGTTGAGAGCGCAGCGCAAGGAATAAAAATAATAAAAAAACGAACACATCATAAACAACTTTGCATTATTAAAAGCGTTTAAAAAAAAACTTAAAAGTGCACCAGCACAAAAAAAGTTAATGCAGACTTTCTAAGAATTCGGCGTGCATTGTTCTAACCAGCCCGTCCATCTGGCAAATCAAAAAGTATACATATATGAATATGGTAAATTGTAATGAGATAAATTTTAAACAAAACTTGTGCGCGTTTGCATTGAAAATTAAATAAATTGCAATGAAATGGTAATAAATCATATGTGAATCTGAAATAGAGTATGATAAATATGTAATCATGCATGTAGAAACATCATACATGTGTTTTAAACATAATTTTCATATTGATTTATGATTTATATCAATTAAGATGCTGTCTTGCTGTGTATGTGTGTGTGTGTGTGTTTGTTTTTTAATTCGGTTTCAGAATTTGCGTTCGTATTATTACGTCAAGACAAACGAATTAATAACTTGATGCATAATTATTTGTGAATATAGTTTCGTTCTCTAAATAGGCCACTCGTTAACTCATTTTCTATATAAATTGTATAATCCAAGTAAAAAAGGAAGAGGCAATTACCAAAAATTGTCGCTTAAATAAATTACAGATTTTTTTTGATCGTTTTGACTGAAATTGTGAGAGACACTAAATTTGCAATCTAATATATAGTATAGTAATGAAATAAATTATTATAACGATTGACGTTTGATAAATCGAACAACAATTAAATGAATCAAATAATGCATTAACAGAAGAACGAGTCAATCAAGTGGTCTATTAAGTAGGCAAAATGGTTCGATAGTTTTAGTAGTTATATAGAGATATATATAATATGCTTTTCTAGACTTGTCAATAAAACCCATCATCTGTATGACAGATTGTACTTTAACTTTATATTATACAACGGCGAGAGTGAGGTGAATATCGGTGGAAAATTTATTTTGTACGAATGATGACGATGATGGGTGATGGGTCGCATGTAAACAAGAATGCATTTGCAATATTATTTCAATGTGTGGCATTTAGGTATATCCGATCATGTCACAATCAACTTAATTATACTATTATCATTTCATTAACGCTACCTTTTGTAAACGACGATGCTTATAAATTACGTAAAATATCGCTCGTGTAATTTATCAACATTTTGGTTGTGAATTATATTATTGGATCAATTTCGATTTAATCCAGCCGATTATTTTAGTTTGGTAAATGTATTTACGAGAGTTTCGTTGCATATTTAATGGAAATGCAACGATTGTTTTTAATTTTCAACAAGTTACATATTTCTTAACATAAAAAATTAATAATTTCATTAGATATTTAATCGAACATCAATTTAGTTACTATAGGCAAGTCTTTGAAAACTCTAAAGCTGCTAAAAGACAATCTATAAAAAAACTCACTTAAACTCTGTCACTTTAATAAAAAATGATCGCTTTTTTGCATTTGATTTAACACCAACCAATACTAATCAATAATATTTCTAGTAAGCAGGTATACTTTAAGTCGTAAATAATTGAAAGAATGGTATTATTTTCACGCTACACTAAA
Source organism: Adinopsis sp. GC000173 (assembly GCA_030264715.1). Classification (NCBI taxonomy): domain Eukaryota; kingdom Metazoa; phylum Arthropoda; class Insecta; order Coleoptera; family Staphylinidae; genus Adinopsis; species Adinopsis sp. GC000173. The sequence continues at coordinate 75,043 of JARJDW010008341.1, read as the reverse complement.
TCATAGATTGATTTTTCAACTTAGAAAACAATCTAGTATAGTAAAAAAAATTGACTCGTGCGGGTACTCCTGCTGTGCCCTACTTGATTTAAGAAAATACGTAAAATTCCAGGCTTGTTTTACTAAAGGTTCTAGAGAGATAAAAAAAGTTTAAGTAAATCGTCACTTTATTAACTTGGAAGTTTTGGGAAAGGGGCTCAATCATAAGAGTATTTTTTAGCTGCAGTTAATTTTGGCTATACTATTTTGAAAAAATAACCTCCTATAACACTCACATATTTATATTTTTCAAACAGAATTCAAATTTCCAAGATTTGAGAAGTTTAGCTTTGCCTTGATTTGATTTTATTATGTGTCATAAATCGACCAACGAATCTTAAGCCGCAAAAACGAATACGTTGATAATATTACGATGTTAATATTATACGATAATTCATTGATTATGATAAAACTGTAGTTGCGACGACTATCTAATTAACCGTTTTATTGCAAACAACAACAAACGTTGTTGTTGTTAGTTCGCCTCTTGCATCTGAACGCGTCGTTGTCGTTGCCGTTGTTGTCGTCTTGATAGACTCGTTCGTTCGTTGCGAGCGTGCGTATAAAGTGAGTTTAAAAGTGACTGTTTTGTTATTTTATGGTACTATAAAATGCTAACGCTTCGTGCATGTATCATGAAAACTTTTAATAGGTTTGCGCATTTATTTCTGTTTTGTTATGATTAATCCTATATACATATGTATATGAGCATATTCGTACTATATGTGTAGATGATGATGATGATGATGATAATCATGATAGTAATGATTGTGAAATACGTTTCAGACGAATCAGGATGCGAGGCTGACATGGCAGAAGGTGGCACGGAAGAGGAGAGCGGTGAGATGTTGGGACCAGCTGCGGTACCGCACCAGTCTCCGTCGGGTCTTAACATTATCATTAAAGCTGAGGTAAGGAAATTACTAAATTATCACTTTACTACGTAAATGTCAGCGCGCTGTTATTTTCGACACAGTTTTGCGTTACATGTTTAAAGCTTTATTAACGATAACGCTGCCACACGCCGTCTACTTTTAGATATTTGAGTAAAAAATCTACTCGTCATGCGAAACGTTCTCAATTTTGAATGCAAATTCGATTTTGTATTGCATTCATTTAGATATACTCTCAATTTTGATTGCAAAACCAGTTTTGCGTTAGACAAAACATGCGGTCTTACAACACATAGAAACTGCTCGTTATGTGAAATGCCATACTCGTCTTAAGAGATTCTCAATTTTGATTGCAAAACCATTCAAAATTCACCACTTTTCTGCAATATACTTATAATTATAACGTTAAAGTGTGGAGCGTAATAAATGCGCAGAAAATTGGCTCGAATGAGCGAGGAAGAAGGCAAAAAAATAAATATGTTAAAGCAAACAGCTTAATCACAAGCTGGCTGCTACAACAACACACTTACACGCCGCACTTTTTTCTTCCACCTAGCTCGCGTACGGTACGCGCGCTCAAATTGTTTTCTTCTCAACATGGAACAACGGCGGCATTCGGCACGTGAGAAATCATACGATTTAATCCTGTTGCGAGCGTCCCGCTGCGTATGAATGATCTGCAAAATGCTACCTGTTTATAACAAAACGGCGCGCGCGATGATTTGTTTGTGTTACCGTTCGGGGGCATCAATAATAAAGTATTATTTTACATGTACGCGCGATAGATAATTTATGTTGCATAAATTTCAATGCAGACATTTGTGCATTTTCAATTCTTCAAAGGACATTGAAGCATTTTTTGCATTATTATTAAAATGTCCGAATCGTAAATAACATTATTATTTTATGCAGATCGTAATAAATGTGTGGAAATTATTCTTAAAAGACAATAATATATTATGATTACAATGAAATATGTTGTAGCATGCAACGCTAATTAATATTATTGACATATCCGTTTATTTCCATTTTGCAAAAGAATGAAAAAAAATCCGGCATTATTTTCATTGCAATTCTTTCCACACCTCTTTCCAATTTATTTATTGTTCGATATTTAACACATTCATTATATTGCTACAACAAAAACAAGTTTTTGCAAATCCACTTTCACTTAGTTCAAAGAAAATTTATCATTAATCGTTTGCCGTTTCAATTAAAATTAATAATTCAAGCGCGCAAAAATTTCCTTCCCCCCATTACCCTATATATATATACATATATATGTTACATTACGCGATGTCTTACATGCGGCAAAAATTCAACAGCGACGACGACGACGCATGTTGTTAAGGCCATTGCGGAGGAGCATGGGCACGTTCATTTATCGCTGCATTGCAATGAGTAGAGAGGTCTTGTCCGCCTTTTCAAAAAAACCGCAACAACTTATTTATCATGCTTCGTTAAAGCTTTCCACACGTTAAACTACCGTATTTGTTTGATTATAAGATGAGCTTTTTTCTTGTTCTGAAAAAGTTTCAATTCGCACAAACTTTTTTCTAGAAATAGATTTTAATATCATTCCGCATCTATTAAAGATAAGTAACTATAATATGCTTAAGAATTAAGATGAATTATATAAACATGAATTAGAGGTTGCGTTTACAGAATTATGATTAACCAACCTTTTTTTTTCGGCCGTATTTGAGGAAAATTATTTATTGGTACTAGTACAATTTAGTATAGAAGGGGTCACATATGGACACCGGGGCAGAAATGGACAATGGCATTTTTTCTGCAAATATTAGTACCTATTTGTAAGTTCAATTTGGTGAATCTAAGCAATCATTGAAAGTAAAGTGCCAGTTCAGACATAAATTGAAGAGAAAATGATAAGTTTTAGATATGACGGATTATCTACATGTGCCCCCTTCTCCCTGATAAAGATTTGTCTTGTAACATTGCTTCAACTTCATTTCTCCACAACATTTGCTCTTTCTTCTGAGACACCCTGTATATAAATTTGTTCATTTTGCACCACAATTCGCATCAAGCTGGAAAAAAATGGCCCTACAAAGAGGCTCCATATTACGATATACATAGATATCAAGTTGGATATTAGTCACCTTCAATAGAACTTTTCTAGAACGAAGTACTTTTTTGAGTTTAAACTTTCTATGTGGGATACAGTTGTTTTATCTATGACACATATTTTGTATGCAATATTTAGACATTTAAAATGTTATTAAAACCAAAAACCATAAATAATGACTGACTTGCCAATCGAATAAAATCATCTTTTATAAAAAGGGGCAAATTCGGCAAATTGCATCGAATAATATTAAATCGTTATATGCGGATTTTTATCGTGTGCGAATTGCAATAAACGCAACGCGATAAATTTCCAACAGGACGATTAACAATTAATTCGCATGAAATTTTTTGTTGCGTCGCAACGGCGTTTAAAATGATAAATTACGTAAATCGCATTTTATTATAATGTATTTAAAAACGTCTCAAGTTGTAATAACGTTTCTGTCACAAGTTGATTATATCGCAGCGGGAATCACCGCTGGAAATGTGTTTTAGCTGCAATGAAAGTCATTTACATCAACTATATATACATTTGCTCTTATTTTCTGTAAAGTATATATCTTATTATATTTTCATTTATTATTATTATAATATCAAAACGCATTAATCAGCGCGATGCATTCGACGAGGCTCCCACAATAAATTTTATAAACATACTATAATTAGCGCGGTTTTATTTCGTTTGCGCGCGGCAAGCGAGAAGCAAAGTTTTACAGTCAACTAATTGTCGTTTTAGTATCAATGAGGAGGGACAACCCAACCGACCGACCGACCGACGGTTGTTCTCGTTGCTGCTGCTTTTTTTCTTGGTCATTCATTATGAAGATTATGTGTTTGATGTTGTTGTAAACTTTTGTTCGAGTGTGTTGTAAAAGTAGATAAAACATAATAATAATGTTGTAGATTAATTTGTAAAAGGTCTGTTTTATATGTAAGATAAGTTGAAATTGCCAAACTGTTGGTTGAAGTCGTGTATATGGGGTTGAATGTTTGCAGAATAATATGCTCATCCCTACTGGCAATTTATAGCTTTCGCATAGACCGTAAAACACCTTTGATGATCGAGATGAATTGTGAAAATTTAATGCGAACGAAATTATTACTTTATTTTCGTATGCGTTGTTGTATATGTATGTTCTACTCGTATTCGAGCCAGCTTTTGCCAAAAACGCTCACTCCAAAGCGCATCGCCGAAACTATTTTATTATCATCGCTTTTTGGCCGTAGTATAATTTATGCACCCACACATTTATGGTTGTTTGCTTACTTATTTTTTTATTAGATATTGATAATAAGCATTTATGCATTCAACACCTTTTTTACATACGTTAACAAGAAAATCATGTAAAAATACACGCAATATATGGTAAAATTTGAGTTACTTTCCACAACATAGAAAGATCGTGTAAAGTAAAAAAAAAAATTAATTTTTTCACAAATCAGTGCAAAAAAGTAATTATGTGACATGTTGAAAGCCAAAACTTATTCATTTTCATTGCAAAAAATTATACAATAATTGTACCCATAGGTATTTCCATATTGTAACGTTTTAACCAGGAATGGGCAACCTTTTGGATATTGCGGGTCAATGTGAAGGCTTAAATTTAATCGCGGACAAAAATTTTCATGAAAAACTCACTAAAATCACTCAGAAAATCTAAAAATTTGTTGAAAAAAATCCAGATTTATAAATTTTTTGCAACTTTTTGTAAAATTTTTCTTTTTCTATGTAAATTTTCTTAACATTTTTCGAAATATCATTGGAAAAATAAATTTGAGAATTAGATTAAAAAACCCACCGTGATCTATTGACTTTGTTGGCAAAATATAATTATTTGGGCAGAATTGAAGATTTTTGAGGGCCGCAAAAAGCTCGCGGGCCGGAGGTTACCCATCAATGGTTTTAACTTATAGAAGTAATGGTAAACGGTATCTAAAAAAGTTTATCACTATATTTTGTCTCGCTGAAAATTGTTACAACGAGCAGAAAAAAAAAAACGAAAATGCATATTATCTTAATTGCAATTAATAATCGCAAACTTCATATTTCTTCTCAGTGTTATCATATTACTTTTGTCCGCATTTTTTTGTATACCTACAAACTAATCAATGAAACAACAATTCCTAGAAATTTTGCTAATTAGCGACCGTTTTATTTCAAATTTGTGTAAAAATAAACCGTGTAAGAAATGTGTTGGGTGAAGTTTTAATTACTTTTTTTAAGAAATCAATAACTATAATAACATACATCAATTTGTTTATTATTATCATAAAAAATTTCAAATTTGGTGGCTTGTAACTCAGTTCTTCAAATACCTGCATTTAGATATATTCAAATGAAACTAGCACTCTATTTTTCTATGTGTTTTAAGCAGGCTATTTTCCAAAAACGGCCACAGCAAAGCGTAGCAACGAAACTATTTTATCGCTCCTTGGCCGCTGTTGTTTAATTTATGCACTCACACATCTATGTTCGCTTGCTGTTTGTAGAAAGTGAAAAAGCTTATAATTATTTATTTATTAGATATTGATATTAAGTTTATCTAGATAAATCGTAGAGGTTTTACAATGTTATATAAGAACAGGAAAATTGCAATAAATTATTTAATGGCTGCAGGAAAATGTTTGGATTTATTAATTAAAATTCGTATAATTATTTCATTATCGTTGACTTTTTCGCTGGAATGGTAGTAGAGGTATATAAACATAAAATATAAAGAGAAAATTTATTGAAACAATAAATGCATTATCTAATTATGCATTTGTGTGCATTATGTGTAATAATAGTAATGACATGTGGGAATTAAATTAGTTATACATAATTTATAAGTAGATATATCATTTATAAATTGAATATTATTACAATATAATATTATAGGTAAAGGATAATTTATTAATTGATGTATTTCTATCAAAATAGAATTAGCGTTTGCAAGTTTGTTGTTTTCAATGTTATATATTATAATGAACATCAAAGCGAAATTGTTGGGGAATCAACAGGATGAAAATTTAAAAAGGAAAACTGTTGGAGGTCGGATTAACTGTCAGCGGTTTGTATAAATCAACCCCTCTTCAATAAATATTTTATACAAGCATTTGTGTACATCATACAAATTTGCAAAATAAATTATTTCACTGAAACAATTATCAATAAACAAAATACATATAGTACTACATCATTAATAGATTATTATTACCAAAAATCATTTCATATTACTACATATTATTATATATTTAATTTCACCAATTAGTTAAAACTTTATTATGATAATTCATCAACAAATTGTTTAATAAACAATTATCTCCCTTTCAAATTCTATTCAAATATTAACATAAAACAAATCTAGCATTTTAATTATTTAAATTAGTCGCATTTTCACAAAACTCATTATCCATTTTTACGCCTCATTCACGCAAAGATTAAATATTTAATGTTTAAATTAATCAAATAAAATCTTTTTACGTTCGCCAAGATTTTTTCTAACTTGTTGAATTCTCATCGATCGATGGATTTTGTTGTAAAAGAAAAGAAAAACGAAATAAATATTCATCATTCATCAAATTCAATTCGGTGGGGCTATTAATAATTTTATTGAAATTCATTATTAGATAGGATCGAAGTGCATAAATTTTGCGCTAGAACGTTAACGTTTTACGAATCGTACGAATTTAGAAGATTTAATGCGATTTGATTTCGCACAATACCTAACTCTCGCAAACGAACGAATCGAGAGAAGAAAAACTATACTAATATAAAACATCCATCCCATTATGGTCTACTTATGCCGGAGATTGATTATGATGCATATCGCATTAGAAATTAAGTCTAATCAATGTTTACCGTAACATGCAGAAACACATCATTTTAATTGTGTTTGATTTAAATGATGAATTATTATCTAAATCCCTGCACACATCGCGCTTCTTTCTTAGGATATTAAAATTACGTTTCAGCCGTAAACAACGTATATAATTTCCAGCGATTCTCAACAACTTTAGCTATATTGTTAAAGTGAAGATAGCAAGTTGGTTTTTTTGGTCTTATAAAATTGTACATATTTGCTTTGTGATAATGTGCAATTTGAAGCTTTGGTGGAAGCATATCAAAATCACAAAGTTAAAAAAATAGTCATAATTGCAAACGATTGTGACAAGCAAATACAACAAATGATGGTTTGAAGGAAGTTCTTAATATTACATACAGTTTTTAAATACATTTTCTATATATTTGCGAAAAAATAGCAGGAAATAAATGATATGGAGCTCAAACTCTACCATTCTCTGACACAAGCCGAGCATAACTTGTTTAGAAATAATTAAAATGTTTCAAATTTTTGTAAATCTGAAATTAGTCATCGAAATTGCATCATGCAAATTATTTTGTTACCATGTTCAAGGAATGCCCAGAATCAATCCAAATGACCCCAACAAACTAATTTCTTCAAAAATATAATTTGTATATAATTGAAAGTTTGATTATATTGAAAATAAATGGAAAAGTGACCTCTCAAAAACTTGATTTGACTCTAAAAAGTTTAGTAAAATCGTTGCTGCTATGCAGAAATTAAATAATTATTAAAATGGATTAGTTGTCGCTATAACTTTAGAAAATTTTATGTTATTTATTTTACCCCAGTCCAAATATAGTGTTAGTTTATCGCTAAATTTTCCATTCGTAGCAGAATAAAATAAAATGTAAAGACGTTGAACCGGAATTCGTTCCACGTCCAAACAAATTTGCCCGAATGCGACACATCTACTATTAGGCGTTATTTATGATAAAACCATAATTTTATTTACTAAATTAGATTTAATACCGCCAGCCGGAGTATGTAATAATAATAAAATTGTTTATCTCTTATTACTATTTAGATTTTACGTTCGTTTAGAATGTATAAATCAAAATATTATGATCGTTTGAGATTGGCATTGCATTATGTTGCGATTCTCTACACCACGCGCGATTAATCAAACATATAAAAAAGAACTATACAAAATAAAGTTATTTATAATATAGCAGCACAGTATACATACACACACGAAAAAATTAAAAATACGATGATTGTTATTCAGGTGTAATATTCCATCAGAGATTCATAAAAAAAATGAATGTACGGGTACAAGCCACAATAATAATTTGCATTTAAATACATAATTTAAATAAAAATGCATAGTCCAATGTAATTATTATTTAGCGAATTAAATTATTTATTAGCAAGATAAAAAACTATATATAATAAATATATATGTATATATGTAGTAGGTATAGACGATATCTGGTCAATATTATAATTACCATAACGTCATAAAAATGCAAAACATCATCCATCAATGTCCGCTATGCACTTTTTTATATATATAAATATTATATTTTTAATGCGCTGCTTTTATTTATTAATAATGGCACCAAACAACAAAAAAATATTATCACATTTATTATTTAAATTTATCGAAATGTTATTTAAAATATAAAAATTGCTCTCATTAATTTTTCATTTCGTTTAATATATATAATATTTTTTTGCTGTTTGCATTTTTCATTAAAATTATAAATAACAAGGAAAAATTTATCGCATTGATTTTTCTGCTAAATTGTAAAATTATGCATCAAAAAAACAAAAAGAAAATAAAATGAAATTAATTTTTTTCTACGGCACATTTTATTGTTTGCCGCGCTATGCTAAAATTATAATTATAAAACTGTAATTCAATCTCTGTTTGTTTAAAGTTTGTTTCCAGATGATGGTTTTTAACTAGGCAACTACCTATATAGTTTCCAATATTCCACAATTTTAATTAATTAAGTTCATTAAAGTTCTGCGATTGATTCTTAGAAAATAGCGTTATTGAGCACAGGGGTGAAGGAGGTGAACAGAAAAATAAGGAAAAAAAGATCGAACGCGCGTAATGATTAGCCTTCGAACCAAACGCTTCTTCTTCGTTCATTTCAATGCTGAATAATTACTCAATAAAGATGTTTTATTTAAAAGTTATGTGATTGCTAAATTATTACGCACACACAATGTGCGGGGGAAAAAAGAAACGTCTGTGAGAGAATTTATTACTTGGAATTTAATTGATTTGCTAATTAATTATTAATATGATAATTTTCTTACCTTATTATCGGTATCGGCTGTAAAATGATTGATCAAATTAAGTATTTATGCAACAATTATCGGTTACCAGTAATCGACATTCTAATTATTTTCTTCAGTTTTTAGTCATATTTTGCTCAATTTTCAATGTCAAATCTCTAAATATATGGTTGCTTTTAATATTTTCCATATATTTTGTAGTTTTTTCGAGTTAAAAAATTGCAATTGTTATTTGTCAAGGTCTATATTACCTAACTGTTAATAGCAGGAGACAAAATTAGGTTTTTCATGTTTTGTCACTTAGTTATTTTACAACTTCAAAAGAAAAGATGCAAAAAGACATTGATTTTCAATGACATCAAAGTAAAAATAAACTTTTTAGTAAAAAAGCAACGAATGTCATTATCAATGATGTTTTGCTATTTGTCCAACGGTGTATTAATAAATATTCAAAAAGAAATTGATTAGTCACTTATTTTTAAGTCCAATAATTAATTATGAAGGTTCAAAGCAATACTAAACTCAAAGAAATATTATTATGTTATATTATTACCCGTGCTTGTAGTGTTTTACTATGTAGGTGACCATTTTTTTAATGTAAAATCAGCACAGACAAAATAGTTTTTTTTACTAAATATGTACAATAGGTATGGTTAAACATTTAGTTTTTATGTACTTAAAGTTAGTTTGCTAGTCAAGAGTTGCAAAAATACGGAATATTTAAGCCAAAAATTAGCTTTACATCTTGATATTCGTAGGGTTCCGACTCAATAAAATGACATATAAATAAGTATTAAAAGAAATAAACACATTTATCATATTTTTAGCAAAATTTTTAATTATTGAATAATCAGCATCGATTTAACAACAATAAACAATGTATAATATAAAATTTTAACGATTCGTTAATTTATTTATGACGAAATTGCATTTATGTTATGAAATTAGCATTGTTTTTATGAATCATTAACCAGTTAAAAGGTGTAATTATTGCGAAAAAAAAGATGCTGTGACTAATTGAATAATATATTAAATAGTTGGTGGTTTTCAATCGAACAAGTACGTTTTATGTCTAATTAGTTATGATTTCTTATAATGTAGCGGAAGATAATACCCCGGCGCGCAATGATCGTGCCCGCAAACTTTATAGTTATAGTAATGTTTTTGGGTGGAGGGCAAAACGACGGAACATATCGTAGACGTTATCATTAATGCACTTTCAGTTCGCCTCGCATTCGTTATGCAAATGATGACGATGCGCAAATTTTATTTTTATTCCAGCGTAATGGATATCGATGTAAGTAAATTGATAATTAACCAATAAGTTATGTTTAATAAATGTATATATATCTACGTATATATAGATATATATCATAAACTATATGCAAACAAAATTAGTTTGTAGAGAGTGGAAGCTTTTATAATAATACCTAGATGTTTGAAGCTTGCTAGCTTTGGTCAATTTATCCTTAATCTAAACAGCGTTTCGGGCTGATGGGTGTAAGGGTAGAAAATCGCCTTCCGTATTATTGATTCCGAGAATACATATTTAATTAGATCAGGCTGATGTTGTGTGTGTGTTGTATCCGAGAAGCAGCAGCCACTTTTTGCACACCATGTATATTGTATATTTTAAAGTGGCATCAGCAGCGTAATATGCTAAATCCCAATTAACAATTACAACTTACTTAGAAATTCAACATCATAATTATTGATTATGTGATTGCAGGTACTTAGATTAACCCCTTTGAGAGATCGCTTAATTTATATTTGATGAAGGTGTTATTAAATCATTACATAAACTTTTATTGATTGTTGATTCACCAACAAGCAGTATTCTACATTCAACTTTTTGCCAAGAGAAAAATCTTAGTTTATTTTTTTACCTCTATTTGTTTTTGTGTTAAAGAATAAGGTATATGAGAAAATTGGTAGTTTGCACTAGTTGTTTTAAATTTTTTTTTAAACGACAACTAACAAACATTTCGATATATTCGAAGTATTAGATGATAATATTTTGAAGGTGTTGACTATTTTATCACGTAAAATAGAAGAATAAGTAATTTAAATTAAAGAAAAGATGAACAAAATGCCATTATTTATCTCAATAATATGAGCGTTAAATTATTCATCAACCCAATAGATCATACAAGTTTTTCTTAAATCAAAAACTTGTAAAAAGGGATTCAGCAACGTTTATATCGTTCAAACACACATTTTATAGCTGCAAACCATGCGTTTTCATTCAAGTGAACAAAGTTGTAATTTTTATGAGATTCGCTCACTCACTATTTGTGGAAGGAATTGTGGAAATTGTACACAAAAACCTGTTAGAGGAGTTAGAATAAATGCGAAAAGAAACGCAACGAAAAGAAAGCGCAAAAACGTTAAAAAAAAGTTAAAGGACCACTTGTTGCTTGAAACCAGCACACTTTTTTACCCCCATTCCTTAGAAAATTATTAATTGAGTGAGCGCTTATTCGGCGTTTAAAATGTAATTGAATCGAAACGTAAACACGGATGGGAATGTGTGTAATATGTATGTGTGTACATGTACACACAACATTTATATGTGTGTGTATGAGCGCGGCTAATTTTGCGTCTTGATACACATGACAGTTGCATAAAGGCGCCTCGCCGTTTTGAATAAGTAACGCAGAGAGGCTAATTGAACGCACGGCGGTGTGTACTATGTAGTGTGTGTGTGTGTGCGCGCGCGAGAGTGGGAAGCGAGATTTCATTTCTATAAATCAGTATATTTGGATGCTTTGTGAAGTGGCTACAATAACGTAGCAAGTAGGGTGGATTTGAGGTGCAAGGCACCGTGAAATTACACTGGTGCGGGTCCAGAATCCCTCGGGCGGTCGACTCCTGCATCCATCTCCCAGGTCATTCTATTACACCGCATTTCTCTGCTCTCTCAAACAGGGCCAGAGCGTGCTCTCTACTGCTACCCGCTGGACAACCCGCCAACCAACCCCCCACACACACATACACACATAGAGCATACAATAAACATTACAAAATACTCACACTAATCACTCAACCAACGAAATTCGGTCGGCTCCTTCCACCTCTAAACACACAACGCATAAACTAATCTATTAATTAAGCGCGCGCGAGAGCTTGCTTCTCTTCTCTTCCATCTTTTTTCTCCATTTTTTTCCTTGCTTCTTCTTCCTTCGACGCGCAAAAATATTATCGAACGGGTAATTGTTTATGAATGCGAATTGTGCAGCTATTAAATTAAATGAACTTTTCCATTCATGGACGTTGTGTGGGTGACGTGCAAAAAGAATTAAAATTGATTATTTCTTTAATTATTTGTGAAAAGAGAAGGGAATGGCTTGTGAAACAAATGTATCGGAAGTCGTTTTGCTTTATTGCTAAAAAATCAGTAGGTGGTTGATTAAATCATTCTAATTACATTTTCTACCAATTAAATCACTAAACAAAAAACATTTATTACTCATTTTGCTAATTAAAAATTACGTGACACACACAATTTATTGCGACAGGCAGTCACCTTTTCGTCGCTTCTTACTACATGTACTAATACATTTAATATTTGGAGTTGGTGTAAATTTATAAACCGCCAGTAATTCGATATCACTTCAAAGCAGCTTATATTTAATCCACATAATATTTTAAATGCATCATATAGCAAAAAATCTTAGCATAGAATGCGTCATAGGTAGTCGATTATTGTCCCACATATTGCATAAATAAAATAGTGTTTGTTGCAAAATAGATTTATATGATAGGTCATACTAAACAAATTATCAACCAATCGCAATTCAATATTTTATTGGATTGCTGATTTAAACGCCCTTCGATGTAGTATAGCAAAATACCAAGAAATATAGTGCATACAAGCAAAAACATAATCGTATGACATATGCACTCAATTATAATATGATCTCAAACACAGCCTAATATTTATAGAATTGTTTTCGCGCAAAACAATGCGCATTCGATTTGTACGATCGGTGATATTTAACACATTATCGAGCAATCGAAATTAACAATGTTAGAATGCAATTGTGCATAGCTCAGTATATACAATAGTAGCCACTTTAAACAAAATATTGTGTGTTCCAATATTGTCTACTTAATTATTCTACGAACAAATAATTTTTTTATGCATCTAACGTATGGAAATTGTACCTACAGCAATCAAAAATAAGAATATTAAAATTACTACAGATCAATGGGATGCCGTTTAAAAACTTTATTGAAAAAAGTTGCTATAATATATGAAATATTGACGAAACATTTGGGGCTTCTTAAAGTTGGTTAATAATGAATACCAAATATTTTTTACGATTTTGGGAGTAATAAAGCAATCAAACTTAAAATGCGAATATTTATCTATAACTCAATCTATTTTTAACAAAATTTAGTATTTACTTACTACAGAGCAATGGGATGCCGTTGAAAGTCTTCTCTGAGCAAACTTTAGAAATTGTCAAGCAATCGAAATTAACAATAGTCTTCCAATGACTTCCTAAATATGGCATATTGACGCAACATTTTGGACTTCTTCATGTTGCAGTTAATAAATATCACAATAATTTAGTGCTGATAAATATTTTTTGAGGTTTCTGAATAATCTAGCAATCAAAATTATCAATCTTTTAATATCTACTTTTAGATATATATGGTTTCTAATGTTAATTGGAATTTTGTCCAGTTAATTATATATTTACTTAAAAATGTAGTTTGCGTACCTAGGACACAACACAATGGGGTCGTTTAAAGATTGCGTCGCGCAAACTTGCTACAATATAATAATGTTTTCGGGATGCAGAATGCGGTGGTGCTCTGGCGGCTGCATTCGGCCAGGACTCGACCCCCAACAGTTTCGTAACAAAAACGAAAAACAAAAAAAAATCCTTTTTCCAATACAACGCGAGTGAATAAAATGAAAATGAAGGACTATTGGTTTTTAGCTTTTGTCCGTTTGTTCAAATGAGTATGTGTGTGTGTGTGTGTGTGCATGTGTGTGTAGGTATATGTGTGTGTGTTCGAAAATCAGTTAGGAGAACAAAACGATTCAACCCGCCAACGAATACGCTTTAGCAAATGCATCCTCATACCAATTTTTAAAACATTCGAGCCCCTAAAGCGCCCATCGACGTACACCCTCTCTCTATAATACCCCACACACACGTCTGCGTTCTATATATATGTATATATATACATACACATATATACATTTTTTTTATTCTTTGTGATTAGTCCGCAGCATTTTACTCTATTCGCGCATGACTTTTTGTAACTGGACGCTTCAATCTGTAATTTTAAAAACACGCAAATGTAAGTATTGATTTTTAATAAAATTCATTTTTTCGGTTGGCAACTCGTTCTACCAATAGCAATCAGAATCAGTAATGGGCAAATGCTGCATAATTAACTAATTACAAAATACGTTTATGACAGTTTTTTTTACTGTGTGTAACAGCGGTAGCGGCCACCACGTCCACCACCACCCCACCGATGATACTACGTGGACCATTTACAATCCGTACACATGCCGCATTTAAAACGCGTCTTAAATCGTCCGCCCATGCGATATGATTATGCGCCCGATCGGAAGTCGTACGAACGCTCCTGCTTGCCTGCTTGCCTTTTTTTTCCTTCCACCCCGCGCTCTCTATCAGACGTCGCCAATCTCGGCCGGAAATCTTACAACAACTAATTCGCTTATCGGATCGCGCCTTAATTGCGGAATAATTCGATGCGAACTATTATTTGCGCGCGCGAATTCGAATGCGACTTTTATTGTGCGTAAAATTTTACGATTACATCGATGTTATCATAAAAGATTTTAATGGGAATCACTTACAGCGCAGCGCGCCTTACGATTGCGCCCCGAAAGCGATAACTATATATAGTACGCATTTTTACGTTCGTCGCTAAACTGAAAGGACAATTCCGATTTAATAAAATATTTCAATGATGATGTTCTCGCTTACTTTGTTTGTATTTAAACAAAGTAGTAACAAATAGAAACTTTTTGCATATTTTAATTTATTTTTTTGAAAGATTTGTTACCAATTAAAGTCACTTCGATTAGGCATTACCATCTTAAAAAAGAATAAGTTTATGATAGATGATTGACCTCTGAATATATGATTTCAAGCGACTAAAGCGTTCTTTGCATTGTTATTGACAAAATTTCCCGTAAAGCCAAAAAGTCCTGAAACCGCAAAATTCGAGAATATTTTTCGAGGTGATAAAGTATAGTAGGTATTTCAAATAAGAGTCTTTATATACATTTTACTATAAAAACCAGAATGATTAATAAAAAATGTTATCAAATTAAAAACTACTGAATTTTGTAGTAAAAATGTTAGTTAAAATTAAACATGGACGATTTTGCACAAGATTAATACAGTAATAAAGACAAATACCTACATTCCCCATCTACAATTTAGAAATAACAGTAAAATAATACACAATTTATATAAATTTTAAGTCTATTATAGGTACTATCAATAAATACTATCCATTATAGGTCTATTTACTTATATTTGAAGAATCTTCTAAAATTTGGCATCATTCATTATTATTTAGATCCTCTAAAGTGAACGAAATTAACGCTTAGAAGGAAAAATTACTCAAAATTGAGAATTAAAGATGCCTACAAAACATCTTATATAAAATATTTCAAATGAAGGTTGAAATGTAAAGATGAAGCAACAAATGTAGATAAATATTAAGTAGTTCGTACGACGACACCGATCAAATGTTAAATGGCATAAGCATGAATGAAAATCTTCTGGGGGGTTGAATAAATGATAAATCTGTGCGGCGATCCATGAATTATTCGCACGCACTTTTTATATCAAGATCTAAGATTCAATGAAGTTGCAATCGAAAGTTAATAATGAAGGGATCGATTGGGGAAGGGTCTCCTCTCGTACACTCGCTCATCAAATCGTCCCTAATACTCACTCCATACTATATAGCCCAGTATATATATATAAAACGCGCGCTGTAACATCGAGGAAATTGGGAATAAATGACTATAGAATTTTGTTGGCGCACGATTTATTAACATAAAAAATATTTATCGAAGCAACAACCATTTTTTTTTTGTAATTTGAATGTGTGTGCACAATCACAGGCTGAGTTAATCTAAATTGAACAAAAATTAATTCCATTGTATATGCGTGTATATGTAATACAGTTTTTTTCCCTCGCACATTAAATAACGCATGGGATGAGGAAGGGCGAAACATCAACTCGTAAAAATATTGATTTCGTACAACCTAATTAAAAATAAACATTTTTTTTCCATTTTCGGTTTGGGGATTTTTTGTGTTGTTTTTCGGCGGCGGCGGCGGCGGCGAGTTAAAATTGTAGTTGAATGTATGACTGACAGAATAATTAATATTCAATATATATATGCGTAGGTATAGATATATATAATTTTTTTCAACTTGCGCATTTTGATGATGATGGCTTTGCATTGACAAAACTACATTACGATATTTGGTGCAGCGACTGAATTCAGAAATAAATCGGTGTCTCTTGTCATGTAAAAAGTAAACAAACTATTTTGTGCTCGCATGGAAATAAACAAGCGTTTATTTAATAAATTATGCATAAATTTTGTAAAAGCAGTTAAAAAAGGGTGTTGTTGCAATATGGAAAAATTCTAGTTGAATCAGGAGGAGATGATAAAATTTGCGTATTTTGATGATGGCGTTGCATCGACACAACTATTTGGTGCGAATGAATTGAGAAATAAATGGTTGACGCTTGTCATGTAAGGCAAACAAACTATTTTACTAATGGAAACAAACATGCGTTTATTTAATAAATTTGGAATAAATTTCATGGTAAAAAGTTGTTGCTGTACTACGTTAAATCCTATGTGGGTCTAGATGGAGAATTCATTTTGGGAATTTTGCATTGTTTTTCGGCGTCGGTTAAATTAAACATACCTAAGTCATTTTCTAAGTCTGTAGGTTACACTTTTTTCAGTGATAAACATACAATGCAATTTACATTCATACAAAACAATTGTAATTTTGATAATCGCAAATAAGACTATCTATAACGTATAATTTTTTAAGCGAGTTGGTGAAACTTACACATTTTGATGAAGACCTCGCATTGACAGAATTGCATATTTATTGAGAAATAAATCGTTGTCGCTTGTCATATATAAGGTAAACAAACTATTTTGTATCTGCATATGTTGCTGATGGAAATAAACATGCGTTTATTTAATAAATTATGAATAAATTTATGGTAAAAAGTTGTAGTTATAGAATATGTAAAAAGTCTAGTTGCATAAGGTGGAGAACAAGTTCATCAAGATTGATATTAATTAGTGAAGCTTTTATAATGTTATTAACATTTCATTCCTGCGTCATTTATCATTGCAATTTAGTTGTGTTATGTGTAAAAAAGTTGTTTCCTGAGCAATGCTCGACATTAATAATGCGAGAAAAGGAGTGTAGCGCGGAGGTGAAGTGAAGAAGAAGAAGGAGTGAAGCGCACAGAGCGCGCTAGGATTTTTTTCCTTGTTGTTATATTTGGATTTGTAACCTTATTATAAATTCCCGACAGCATTGATGTTGCACTTATTCACCTAAAGGCGAGCGAAGCGGTCGATTATCGCTAAACTTTCCCTCTGCACCCCTTGGCCCTACCCTTAGCCCGAACACCTCATCAGTCAGAGTCATTACGAACACAGATAATTAATTACATTTACTCTCTCCCACCTTCCGAGAATTGCATAACATTAATTTTCCCTCACCGCTTGGCCCGCTACCCCCGCCACTGTACAATTCTCATTTCTCATTATGACTCCTCTATAACACAGAAAATTACTGTATTTCAAAGAATGATATAAATTATTGGCTTAATTGCCGAGATACTTAGGCATATAAGCATTAATTATAACTTTTGAAATGAGTAATGCATTGTAATTACGGTTCAATTTTGAACTCCTGATATATGATGTAAATATGTTGCCTTTGGATAATGCGGGTAATTCATTTCTCTCTCTATACATACACATATATATATGTATATATAGATACAATAAAATACTCATGCACGTAGCTCTAAAACATACTTTTTACCTCTTTTACAAACAATAAACAAATCTCGATACCTCTCGTTAATAACTAACAATTTCACGTTTTCTCTATATTCTACTCTATACTCTTCTCCATACGAACAACATTTCATTACGAAAGTGGAACTTGTGTTGTGTGTATTATTACAATTTGCCACAATAAATTCAAGAAAAATACTATATGTATACCTATACGACATGAAAGGTTACAACTTTTCATTATTACTAAATACAACATATGCATTTACAATCTAATAATAACGTATCGGCGAATGAATGTTGAACAACATGTATGAATGATGTGATAAATTGTTAAAATCCTCGCGCCAAAGATGCTAGATAATTCTTCTGTTCGATAAATGTTGCTTGATTTTATATTTGATACTTTCGTGCAAAAGAATTCTCGTATATGCAATGATCGGGAAATTCTACAAACATAATAGTTCAACACATTTTATTTTCTTGCTTTCTTACTTCAACATTTTTAAAATCATTTCATCTAGCGAATCTAGAGAGTGTGTTATTGCTTTTAATATTTTACCTAAATAAGTGATCATTAGTAATTTCAACACCTTTTAAAATCGCCATTGTTGTATTCTAACTATTTTGACGTTTAAGTTGCATATTTTACAACGATTTTCAATATAGTTTTTGCCAACGAGCACTTAAATTTATCTAAATATGTGACATCACTGTCAAGAGAATTTAATTAAGTTGGTTATTTTCAATATAATTAAGATTTCTAGACTATTATCGAGGTTTTTACAATTTGACAAGTTTTATTGAAATAATATTGGTATTAATCGAATTTTAAATTAGAAACTCCTAACGTTTAAATAAATCAGTCCTACTAAATATAAAACTTTTTCACATAATATTTATTCAACTGCTGTTAAATATACTTATGTACATATGTAGGTAGGTATATAGCATACATCTCTGCTCTATATTGCTTAATGTGGCGCGCTATCGTTATATTTAATATTTGAGAGTACGTTTGAAAAACAATTTTTAAAATTCGTTTCGAAAACAACAAGGAGTTTTTTTTGCCGTGGTGGTCAATTATTGATTTTAATGTGGAATATGGTTGATTAAAAAAGAGAGCTTTTTATATGTGTGTATACGTATATGTATGAGTATGGAGAGTATGTAGCGCGCGCGAATGTTTTTTACAAGTTTATGCGTTTGATTTGTTCAGTTCGTACCGAAAAAAAGTTATATGAAAATGTTAGAATTGAAAGGCAATAGTATAGTAGGTATATATGCATGTGTATACTCTCACACACACATAGAGAGAGCGTTCTATTATAATTTTCGTATCTATAGATATGAGAAAATATATATTGGATGTTGGGCGAAATTTTTATTGCATTTGTAACATTCATTTCAATACAGGAAAGTCCATCCGTGAAATTTTATTTCATACCTATTTACATGAGAGGCGCTCCTCTCATATCAGGAATATATTGAAATATTATACTGGGCAGTGTCCACATATCCAGTAATGCATAACAAATACCAACCGAGATGATTTCCATCACCCTATTCTATAGCTATCAGTACGTTCGAATCGTGAAGGAAACCCCCTGGAGGCAGACGAGGGCAATATTAGACGGTAGTAGTAGCCCTTCGTCCACTCTCACTCGCACGGTCACCCACCGGCCCCCATCCTATGTAAATAAGGATAAGATTGTCTTGCATCTTTATGATTTCCTTCTCTCCAATATACTCCTTCGGGGGTTGGCCGACCGGCTACTACTCTACTACTATACTGTACTATACCACACCAGCCAGCTAGCCAGCCAGCCAGCCGGCTCTATATATAACATGCCTACAATTTCTTTTTTCGACTGAGGGATTTACTTATGATGATGACGAACTGCATAATATATTTAATAAATGCATGGAGCGTGAGCTGGCTACTATTTTCCTTTATCCACCC
Organism: Adinopsis sp. GC000173; assembly: GCA_030264715.1. NCBI lineage: Eukaryota > Metazoa > Arthropoda > Insecta > Coleoptera > Staphylinidae > Adinopsis > Adinopsis sp. GC000173. The sequence continues at coordinate 54,883 of JARJDW010008341.1, read as the reverse complement.
ACACACACACACACATATATATCCCTATATACACATACATATACGTACGTGTATACGTTGTTGCTGCTTCTCGTTTTTTGATCTCCACTCTTTGACGTTGTTTGGTCATTTTGATGAGATTTTATAGGATATGAATATGAATGTAAATATCTGGCAATTTCATTATTACTACAAATAATATTATTAAATTTACATAATTCGCTTCAAGTAGATATAATATCAGTGATTCTCAACCCATTTTAGTGTAGCATAAAGATTAAGAAATGTCCAATCAATGGAAAATCACATACTCACATTCTTTACTGAAAAATTTTTTTACCGTTTTTTAATTTTTGGACTCAGTGTTTAATTTTGGAGTGCAATTTACTGTAGGAATGTTAAAATTTTGGATTCTGCTTATAATATTCACCATTTCTGTTTCTAACTTGACTTTAAAGTTCAATTTTTCGCCCGTGGAGACAAGGATTTCTATAAGAGAGATACTAAGAAATCATCTCTAAAATAAAAAATTACAAATAGATTTACATCATATTTGAAGTAGATCCGATTATATCAAACACCTTAGGTAAATTCTTAAAATTAAATACTTAGTTGGACAAATTTTCAATCTACATGAGATGTTTACTTTAGGAACGTTAAAATATTGGATTCTGCTTATAATCCTCATTATTTATGTCCCTATATTTAAAAAAAAAAAGATTTTTAAGTTCATTTCTGCGCCCGTGGAGACAAGTATTTCTATGAGAGAGATATGTATTATAAAATCATCTCTAAAATAACAAAAAATTATAAATAAATTTGTTTCATGTTTAATGTACATCCGATTATATCAATCACCTTCGGTAAATTCCAAAAATTAAATACTCAGTTGGACAAATTTTCAATCGAATATTTGTTGCGTCGACTCAAAATTCTTGTTACTATACATTTCACCAAAGAAAATGTGTTGTAGCAGAAAAAAAATTGTTGAGAATCACTGAGATATATGTTATATATCGTAGTAGAATAGTGTCAGCGCGCTGCTTTATTATTCATCGCATTTGTAGTACTGGCTGATAACGCGATCATTTTTCGCACTGGCACCGAATGTTATTATTGGAGCGCAGCGGCGGCTAATAATAATATTCAATTGTTGGCAAATTGTATAATATTTATATTATATTGCGGTTGTAGTGTTTGCGTATTTGTTGATAACATAAAGTGTTTATTAAATTTATGAGGGTTTGAGAAAATCTATTCTAAATGTGGACAATAAGAGGGCAATTGAAGGTATCCGGCTCTCGGTGGCCGGTAGTATATATCGATCTAAAACTCGAAACCGCTGGCCACTGCGGCCAGTGAGATAACAACCGAAGGGAGCGAAGAACGATTGCATACAGTAATCGCCTCACCACCTTCTGAATCAAACAGCCCTTAAACTTCAACCCTAACGCTCACTATCTTACATTTCCAATTGAAAAAATTCGTTTCAACTTTTTTTTTGGTTGTTCGCCGCATCATCAAGAAATACATATCTACATAAATATGCAGCTTTAAGACACGACTTTTTGTTATTAATAAAAAACACACGAGGCGTATCGTTGTGATAAAAATCATGCTCGATCATACACAAAAACCTAATAAAAACAACTGCGACTGTGCCTTTGTTGGTGTTTGATAAAAAAACGGAGTAGAGCTTTTACAAAAAAAAAAATGAAAAAATCCGTGATTTGCGGATGCCAATTATAAACGTTTTATTATTTTAATGCCCCGTAAAAATATAATATAGTGGCTATTTTTTGTGTGCGTAACGGGGGTATTTTTTCCCAGTTTTCCCACTCGTTATGCTTTGAACGCTTCAGAATATTACTCATGCACTGGCGAGCCTGCAATTTTTACTGTGAAATAAATCATCATTATTGGCCCGTGTGCGAACCACGAGCTTACAAAAATTCCTTTTTTTCATATTATTTTTTGGAAAGGACATTCATTAAATTCATATCTATTTTAAGCTGACCGCTTTGTTTATACTAATTACTTATATATCACGTTGGCAATGCATTCGCTTAAGAGTGAACATTTTTCGCGCTGCGATTGTTTTATCCGACGTGGCTGGAAGGCATAAAATGTGTTTGATAATCTAAAGTTTATTTGATGTGTGTGTGTGTTGTTGTTGTTGTTGTTAGAAGGCGCGCGTCGTACGGCCTGGCCTTACCTCACCTCCGCCCCCGCGCGCGTAAAACACAACAAAACGCTGAAATCTAGGTGTAATAGTAAAACACAGGGAGTTTGTTCTATTTATAGAGAGAGAAGAAGAAGATATAGACAAATGAACAGGACTTAGTTAGGCAATAATATAAAATCGATTGAATTCGGACTGTAATCGTAAGTTGTGTAGGGGTTAGCGGGGATGCAGGAAGAGCAAGTAGGATGGGGGGTTGAAGTGGCGGACGGAGGGGAATCGGTCTGGTAAAGGGGTGAAGCTGCAGGGGTCCGATAGGGGGAAAGGCTGGCACATAGTCCTCGCTTTGCAAGCACCACCTCATTTGAATTTCTAATTAGCAAACCTCCATGCAATTATTGGATTAATGTAAATTACGACGACGCGTTGTGCTCACTGGCAGGACTGGGGGGTAAGGGGTTGGGATAATTAAAATCCGTTGATTAATATGTAAATTTAATAAGATTACAGTTCCAGGAACGAATGGAGCTATGGCTCGGGCTCTCCTCTCTCTCCATATAACCTATCTCCCCATTTCAATAGCGTTAACAAGTTTTTAACGCCACCAGAAAAGGGTTATATGTAAGCACATCATTTAAATAATGTTAATTTAACTTTCGATATACATATACGTATCAACATACTACATGCACACACATACACGTACACGTACGGTACGGTACGGGGCCGGGGCCTAGCCAGCCAGACACACAACCGCAACCAACTTCTAATCCACATTGCATCCTCAAACTCCATTGCCTTCCATGGCAAAAGGCGGCAGTGGCAGCGCGGCGGCAGCAGGCACAATTTTCATTCCCCCAAAGCCCTATAAAAATTCTCAAAACATTTTCAGCTCCCAAATGATCAGCACAACACACAACAGAACGTAAAAATTCCCATTCAACATTAAATATACATAGAAAATGCACAATGCAATTTATTTATTCAGCAACTTATTCTACTAGATATTTTCTCTACCTCCTCCCCTTCTCCTTGTTATTCCGACTATTTTAAAACTATCAAATATGAGCTCATTGTTTTCCACGAAATTGTGCCTTTATCTGGCATTGGATTAAATTCAAATGTTGCAACTTGCAAGAATGTATAAATTTTGCTAAAACATTATAATATCAATGCGAAGCAACATCGCTAGACGTTTTCATTCCCAAAAGATCAAGGCAAATCGCATCGAATATTACACACAGATAAAATGTACAATGCAATTTAATTTCGACGAAAAAATAAGGAGAAATGTTATAAAAATTGTTTACTTTATTCGAAATTACGTCTTATTCAGATTTGTCAACATTAATTTACTATAATTTGGATTTGGCACAGTTCCAATCACATCCGACATCCTCTCGTTACATACAGCGATGAAAATAAAAGAAAAACATTTTATTTCTATACATAAAATGTAATTACATTTTAAACAATCTCCAAAGACGTTTCACCCCCTTCTTGCATCGCCCCCCACTCCCATTCTACGCTCTCCATCCAACCAACAAATACAAAAGAAAAATTAGAATAAATTAATTCAATCAAATTTATAATTTTTAATTCCATTTGCATGATCTTAAAACTTTATACATTCGCAAATTTTCGTGCATCGATTAATTAACTGCACGCAACAAAAAACTAAATACAAAATCAGAAAATTATCTATTAAAACAAAATTGGAGTTTGAACGCGAACAATTCTGTTAATTGATTTGTTAATTTTAGATGAAAATGCATTTTGCATTAATAATCACATTAATAAATATTGTTTTATTAAATTAATTGCGTGCAAAATGATTTTCAACACTTCTAATCTCTCTTTTTATTCGAGCAAAACGCAACGTAATTGAAACGCCAGATAATTATACCACCACCACACTCACACACACAATTATTTTTTTTATTATTATTATTCCTGCAGCATGCCGAACTAGTTACATTATCTATTCATAATATTCATATTAATTCGCAGCGTGGAGACATTCTTATTATAGATTATATTAGCTAATTAATTCAATAACGACAGAAAATTAATTGCGGATGTTGCGTATACGGAGTGGTTCGTCGAAAGCATCCTCTATATAGTGCAACTGTAGCAGAGTATACGATTTCGAGCTAAGAATCGATGTAATTTGGGAGAAGGGTGTGACTACATAATGTTTTGCTCATTATTTCAATCTTCAATATTTATTATTATACCAAATGTTAAGTAAAAAAACTTTGTTTTTATTTAATAGTAGGTATATCAAGCATATTGCATGTTCACTATAAAGTTAAGAAGCGTATTTTGAGGCTTGAAATATATAAAGTGTTTAGTAGGTGAATAAAAAGTGATAATTTGAGGTTTTTTACTTTATTCGTTGTGTATCTTCTTGGTATTTGGCCAGTGGATGTGTTTTTATCTCTAATTTTGAGGCCCGAACTATCTAAAGTTATAATTTGAAGTTTTTTTTACTTTCTTTGTTCTGCATCTTCTTGGTATTTGGCTAGTGGATGTGTTTTTATCTCTAGTTTTGAGGCCCGAACTATATAAAGTCATAATTTAAGGTTTTTTTGCTTTCTTCGTTATGTATCTTTTTAGTATTTGGCCAGTGGATGTCTTTTTATCTGTAGCAGCTTAGTTATTAATTTATTTCGAATTGGGCATTCCGATTAATTGTTACACTGAAGCCTAACTTGTAAAAATTCGAAAAATCTGAATAAATGAACTTAACAAATAGCTGCATATAAAAATATACTTGACAAATATTTTATTTTGAGGCCCGAAATATATAAAGTATTTAATAAGTGAATAAAATGTTATAATTTAATTTTTTTTTAAATTTCTTTGTTGTGTATTTGGGCAGTGGATATGTTTCAATCTCTAGTGGCGTAGCTATAAATTTATTTCGAATTGGGCATTCCGATTAATTGTTCCACTAAAGTCTAACTTGTAAAAATTCGAAAAATCTAAGCTTAATAAATAGCTACATATAAAAATATACTCTCGACAAATATTTTATTCTAAGCGCATCTTTGTGTCCGGGGATAAAATGCAATTGCATATGTGTTCGGCGATGAAAAATCGCACAGCATATAAGATATACAAATTGTGTCTCTTAGGGGTTGATTTAAGGAAGGGTCGTCGATGTGCGTGTGCAACAACACCACTCACTCCGTTAAACAGCCGCACCAATTATTTTCATATAAATGTGACAAATAACATTGTCGTTTGAAGCATCGACAACAATTCCATTTAGTACTTTACCAATTATTTTTCATGAATATATTATTATTGAACATTTTTTTCGAGTGCAGAGCTCGATGAACACCAAACTTCAGCGATGTAAATTCGTCGCGTTAAACATCCTTTCGAGCGACCAATGTGGCAAATTATTCAATTATACGTTCGTTCAAATATGCACCGTGACACTGGTGTAACATCAGTAGATTTTTCAAAGCATTTAAGATTGACAGCGAAAAAAAGGGGTTTGAGATGGAATAATCCTTCAATGCAATAGCGACGCCAACACGTATGTTTAAGCTATAAAAAAGCTAGCTCGCCGGGGCTGTTTACTTTCCCTTGAGGGTTGATTTGGAACAAGGACGTATGTGTAACAGTATGCGATTAAAATACGAATTATTTTCTTTAATAAGATATTAATTAAATTAAATGACGATTTTAATGGTTTGCATATTTTAACCTTTATCGCAAATTTCACTACAGTGCAACTACGAAAAATATACAAGATGGAAAGTCGAGATGGAGTAAAACGGCAGAATTGTAAGATAGACCCAATACAAAATTAAGTAAATTGATTATATTAAAATCGTGTAATGCAAAACTAATAGGTACTACAAACCACGCAAATCAAAGTACGGGCAAACATCGTGATTAGTTGTAACTTGTCATTTCATGGTTGACGGTTGTGTGAAAAATTTGTTTGAATTTAATCTATATTCGTTAACAAATGCAATAAAATTTTCTGAAAAATTTTATTTAATAAAAAAATGTGCAAAAGCAAAACTGTGCAAATTGCAGAAAAAGTGTTCTTAGCTATTTGTGGTATTTTACAAGATTAAATTACAATTTTAATAGTTTTTATTATAAAAAGTAACTTAAATTGTAATATTGCTATAGTATTTTACAGTTGCTAGCTTTCGTGTTAACTGGCGTATGTTAACAAAAGTGTAATAATAAAAGTTATAACATATTAAAAAGTCTAGATAAAGAGATGAGTATACTTACTTAACTTAACTGAGTAAATCATTTTATTAAATTGAACATTTAAAGTGTTAATGCGGCTATAACCTGTGAAAAATATACAAAATACAATTTGCAAGATGAGCCTCTTAGGAGTTGATTTGGGGGCAAAGAGAGCGTACGTTTTGCCGAGACTATTAAAATACCATCCCAATTAGTTTCATCTATGTTAAATGTGACAAATAACATTTTTATACGCCTTGTACTTGCATGCAGCATGGAAAATCGCATCCAACATATCGTTTCAGGCGTGAAGAATGTAAAAGATGAGCCTCTTAGGGGTTGGTTTGTGTGCGGCGACGGGACGTGTGTGTGCAACAGTATGCTGCTATTAAAATGCCACATCAATTATTTTACATTATTAAATTGTAGTTGAAGATAATGGCTGCGCGCATAGATTTATTTATTAGCGAAAAATCAACCTAATAAAATGTAATTCAGGCGTTTTTTATTACGTATGTTAATTAATATAATACGGCCTTTTATGTTGATTCAACATCGTCTAATTGTCATATTATAGATTAATTAAATTCTGCCGTATTTTTAATGATATAATACTGAAATTAATTAATTAATTAAACTTAAATAATTCTCTGATATTATTTTTTTCTCTCCTCTCTCCCATTTTATAATCCAAACCCGCGCCGCGCGCTTTCTACAATTTTTTCCATCGTTGTTGTTGTCTGTTTGTAGATTTATAAATAGTGCTAGTCATAATTTTAATTTGTGCTAATTGGATAATATCCTTATAAAAGAATTTAATTGAATTATTCTATTAGCTTGACATGAATTAAATTTACATTAAAGTTTTTTCTTTTCATTTTCATTTTCATTTTCTGTTGTTTTAGGTAAGTCAAGACCGTCGTTGTATATTCGGACGTGGATGATTTAATTCCATCCACATGGTCGAGTTGCGATGGCGAATTTTTTCGCCGGCCGTAAGTATATAAACAATTTGAATCAATTAAATGATTAATTGATTTCATTTAAATTCTAATTAGAATCAGTTCTACTCGGTAGTAGTTGGTCGCTGTGCAACTTTTTCTCCACTTTTAATAATAGCGTTTGCAATGTTTTTGCTGTTGAATGATTAAATGACCACAATATCTTTTAATTATATCCATGATTAAAATAAATTTTAAGCGTTTATCAAATAATTAAATTATTTATTCTAATTATATTCGATCTTAATTTTACGATTAAAATTAATTTTCATTTTAATTATTAATTAATTTTATTCAATTACGTTATTTAATCTACAACGTTCAACTTGCAAATAAAACCGATTAACATATTCGAAATACGGTCGGCTTTTACAAATTTGTAAAAATGCATTATACGTTGATTTTATAAATTTTGCTGTCGATTCAAAACATCTAGCTATAAAAAAGTCAAACTTATCAAATTTCATCGAAACTTAATCCGCTTTTTATGCTATTACAAAAAATATCTAATTTTATAGTAAACTAAAAACGTAAAATATTTGTATTACAAAAATTGCATTCAAATGAAATTTTTATATTTATTTTATAGTTGTATAATTTTTTCATTGGAAAAAATATGTTGAGTTGTATTTTACAAACGTTTAAGCAAGATATAATTGTTCATATGTTTAATACAGTAAAGTAACTATACTAGCGTTTCTAAAGTAATATATAAATTTTAAAGTCAAGTAAAATATGTAATAAAATTTAATTTAAATTGCAAAATTTGCAATAAAAATGTAATCATACTCTTCATTTATTTTATAGTCCTCGTTTTAAGAACCTTTAGGCATCTACTACTACTATATTTTTATATTTAATTTTGATTTCAATTCATAAAAAACATGAATTATCTATGCAGTAATATTGTTACTTAAAGCTTTGTAAGAATTTTCTAGGAAAATTAATTATGTAGCTAATTACATTATACTTCACAATAATGTTACGGTTCTCGATATTGAAAATTAGAAATTTCATTTTCTTTAGTTTCAAAATAATCAAAAATCAATAATGTTGTTAGGCACAAAGTCAGGTTAGTTTATAAATATTTGTGACTACAAAAAAAGGTTGTGTACATTTTATGACAAATTTAAATCAAGCATTTCAGTTATAAATTTAAGAATTATGCAATGCATTTGCAAACTCAAATTTAAGTTTTCCGATATAAATATATTTGTCGTCTTCGCATGATCAAATAGCCTACTTCATAGTTCAGGCTTTTATTTAAAATTCCTTAAATAAATTTATTTTTATAATTATTTTGCTACAAATCAACATATTTCAGTCAAATTACGATTAGATATCATTTTTGTAAGTTTTTTTTGCATCTACTACTACTTATTGTCTCTTTAGTTACGATTATAAAAAAAAACATAGTAAGACTCAATTATTTATTTACTAAAATAATATAAATTTTGAAATATTAGCAATGAAAACATTTAAAATTAGGAAAACAATTATTAAGTAACGTCGTGCTCATTGTTAGTTGAAAGCTTTGAAGTTTTCGTTTTAATATTGTCGAAAAAGGTTCCGATGTGATTGATATTGATAGAGTTTCGACGATCATCGGCTAGAACTACACCAGTCAAAACACTAAAAGCGTCAGGAATGTGTCATTGACACATTCTGCGGCCACCGACAAAACCGTCCTCTGTCCCCGCCGCATCAAAAACATCAGCCGCCCCATCAGTACGCATCCTTGGAATTTTCCATTTTATGCTGCCCCTTCTTCCTCACTCGAAAATTTCGCCATTCGAAACGCTATTAAATGGTGCGCCAAAAAAAAAACACACACACACAACGCTTCCAAATTGTCGTAATAACATGCACGACCGATACTTAAAAATCGTTGTCCGGTCGCTTCGTTCGCTATTTTTTTTTTTCCACTCTCCTGCTGCCCCACCGTTCGTTCGCGCAGAGTAATATTGAATAATTAAACACGACTTTCAATTTGATTTGCATATTTTCACGCGAGACTCGTTAGTCATTACTCATTAGCAGTTGAGTGACAGACCCTGGCGGCACTGCCCGCGGTGACGTCACACCGTATAGCCCACCCCCCACGCGCAGCATTCTACTCAGTCCCTGATTTTTTTTAACCCGAACCAAACCACCCCCGGCCAACTGTCACTGCATCCCTGAAAAAAAAACTAAAAACAAATGATTGGTGGATTGGTTTTTAGTCAGCCATGTTTAGGTACAGGTCAATACTGCACTTTTGTAATTCCATTTTTAAAATGAATTCGACGCCGCATTTTTTCTCTTCGTCCCAAAAAATATACTATATATATATAGATATATATGTATAATAGATAAAAAAACACCGCCGCGCTCTATTCCAATATAAAAATTAATTAAATTTAGATATTTTTTAGAGATAAAATCCGCCACTTCATGCATACACAACCACTAAATAATGCGAATTCGCTTTTTTTCGCTTTTTTGATGATGAAATATCATTACCAAAACTGCATTTGTTGTAATGTTTATAGAAAATGCTTCATTTGTTTCGGGCGATGATGATGCGCAATGATAAAAATGTCATTATTGCAAAATTTATATATACACGTTCAGTTTAATAAATTTTTGTATTTGTATATTGGCTCGTATATGTATCAAGAAAAAGCGAAACATTTGTCTTCGTTTATGAGCCCACCCTTCAGCGCTCGCTTTTTCATCCCGAATACAAACAAGTATTTCAGAGCTAAATCCTGACTTGCTTAAATCGCCGCACGATGAATGAGAAAAAAACTATAAAGGGCAAACAATTAAGTCTTTTTTCTCATTCGGTCTAAGCTTTTAAAACGTTTACATTGCGTTTAACAATTATTAGAACACGTTCATTTTGTTACGAATATGCATAATATTTGCTCAACTAAACACTGAAAGCGATTTAGTTTACGCTCTTATATATTAACTAACATTTTTCATAGCGTTACAAAATCTAGTTTACTTCTAGAAACAAGTGATAGTCGCAGAATGCAATGCAATGCAACAGTTACCCTTTTTAGCTTATTTAGTTTAGACGCAAATATTAAAACGTTAGATTACAGTTATAAAAAGCTACAAAGTAAAGACAATTTATTTCTTATAACTCATCCATTTTAGAGGTAGGTAATAATAAAAAAACATATTTGCGTTTATTGATGTTTAACATATGATTGCAATTTATATTATCTGCAACATTAAGAATCTTTTAGAATAAATATATCTAGTCAAAAAAATCAAAACGACTTATATTAATAGCAATAGAAAGCTTCAAAACTGCAATCCAATCTTCATTCTCACTCAGTGCAACATTGAAAATCTTTCAAAATGTGATAAGGACATTAACTAATACATACTCTTTTACTAATATGTTTGAAGTTAAGAATTTATAACGACCCATATTAGAGCAAAAAAAGCTAAAAAAAACTACAATTGAAAATTCGTTCCTACTCAGTTAAGATACAAAAAATATAAGTAGCATTTGATAAAGATATGTATTATATATGTACTAATAACACATAATATTGTTATAAACTTTAATTATTATTCGTTGAAAATATTTTATCACTCACTGTTTAGGAATAAATTTGTTATTACATGATGATTTTTGCCTTCCTTAGGAAAGTTTTGGGTAAAAGACCGTTTGGATCGTACACTATTTTATCATTTAATTGAAACTATAGCTACATTTCTTAATAAGTAGATTAAAACATTTACATCCTCCAATTTTAAATATGTAATAACTGAAAAGCTAGGAACTAGAAAAGTATTGAATTAAAAAAAGTCGACCGATATTGTTTTCTTATCGAATTTAAGTCATTAATAAACTCTAACATTTAAAATTGATTATTATGTTCATTATCCATTACATTAAATTTCCTGAAAAAAATGAAACGTGATATACTTAATTGGTTTTGCAAAGACACGTGTAAAATGAAAAAATATATAAAATGTATTTTCTCAAACCATTTACATTGCTTTTAACAATCAGTCAGTGAAATACGCAGCTTTTGCATGCATAATATGTCAATCTGATGTTAAATTATTAAAAGTTTTACTTATTTTCAACTACATGAATCGATTTTGCGTTATAAAGTGGATTTTTTCAGTAAAAGTTGACAAAACTACAAAGCAAAGGGAATTAAGTATTTGCCGATGCGATTGCACCAAGCTTAATTTATTTAAAGTTTTTCTTTTCAAACGAACATAAGCAAACTAATTTCAGCGAAAAATTGTGAAATTGAACAATTTCAGATCTACGGTCTTATTTACAAGAAGCTGCAATAAATAAGATAGGTATTTACAACAACTAATTTCCTTTTTTTGCTCGCTCGCCTAAGCTTTTAAAATGTTTATTTTTCTTCAAGCAACTATAAAAAATATAGCTACTACATATGCTTATATCTACTATCTCGAATTTTCTGCTCGACCTAAAATATTTCCATGCATGTATACATGTTCGATACGATATATGCCAGCAAGAAACGTTTCGAATCGTATAGTTCTCGTTCTGGCAAATTAATTAGTTAATTATATGCGGAATTCGGCTTTCAGTTGCATTGAAACTTTAATGGTATAAATAGTTTGATTATGCATTTACATATAATTACAATATTGCAAAAAGGAGCGGTTCGTTCGGCGAGGCAAAATGGAATTGATTAATTGCCTTCGATGTTATAGACAGTGGTGGCAAAGTTTAGTGTAGTAGCAGCGGCAGCCAGCGATGAGACGCGACGCATGATTGATAAAATGTGTTTGTGTGTGTGTGTGTGTGTTGGGGGAAATGGGGGGTGTTTGGTGGGATAAAAGCGCAGGAGGCAGTGGCATATATGTTGTATGTAGATGGTTACATAGATGCACAAATACATTATTAGTTAAAATATGTGCAGGAAGGAAAGTTTTGGTGGAAATCTGCATAATATCTGTAGCTATCAAAATGCACATCACGTTCTACAAGTTCCCCACCAACAGTTACCCCCGTTGACTAGATCCCTCGCCCATCGCCCATCGCCCGAACTCGAACTAAAACTTAATTATAATTAATTAATGCGACTGCTACTAAGTCTATAGGCTATACGCTATGTAATTAGAAACCTTTATATAAAATGAATACTGTTAATTAACGAACTAAAAGACATTATACACTGCCAGATTGCAGAAATAACTTAAGTAAGAATATTATTATGGAAATTAAGAGAACTTTTGTCAAAAATTCATTATTACGTTTAATTATGCTATCAAATTATTAATTTAATACAACGACAAAAGGGTAACGTTCAAGCACCAGCTTTTAATTGGAATTATAATGAAAAGTTGATTTTACTTTATATATTTTCTCATATGCCATATACTATTCATTACTAAATATTTATGCTACACTTTTTTCACAAAATTCATAAGAAAGGCAATTTTAAAGCGATAAAATCTATATTAAACAATATAGTGAACATTTGAGAATAAAAATCAATTTTGCAGACTTGCTTATTATGTCATAGCAGCTTAAAATATAATTCGTAGATATTTATATTTAACATTTTGCATTTTTAACGATTAGGATAGGTCATGTTATGAGCATACATGGCTCCTATTTTAATACTTTATTAGTTCGTTTTTATCCTATGTATAGTTGTTAAAATTCATGTGGATTTTCGGATGCTCTATTCTGAATTAACTATCTTTGTCAATTTACAACCTCAAACAGATCACGTTACGAGTGAAAGTTTTTTACACTTAATTTAAAGCGATCTTCATTTTTCACAAAATTCTAGTTAAATTTTTCAAACAATTAATTTACTATTTATAGGCTGAAATACGTTGTAGGTATTACAGGAAAAATAATTGTTTTGTATCATATTTAAATTAATATGATTTTTTAACTCAAAGACTGTCACGAAAAATGGACTTCTTTACTTTCTACATCACTATTAGACTATACTTTTAAACTTTTTCACCAAAAACTACTTTAACTCAAACATGTAGCTCAAAATTTGAGTATTTTGAGGTCAACTTTGCAGAACTGCTTTCAGCATTTTACATTTATTATTTTACATTAAATCCTACTTGTATTTTAAAAAAATATCTGTTATTAGTGTAAAGTAGAGTTTAAATGACTCCGCTGTTAATCTTAACCAGCTGTGGTGAAATTATGTGCACTATGTGCAAGAAGTTTTGTCTACACTCTACATCTTGTGAGTAAACTCATATTTATACACAAGACTTTAAAGTACTAATTTTTGCATAAAAATGCCAACGTTTGAGTAAAATATTCGTGTGAAAAAGTACCTAGTACATATTAAAAATAAATCATTTGTGTTTGCTTTGTTGTTTTTGTCGCTAGATTTCCCTTCTACGAATCGAAACAATGCGTAATTATACGACATATTAGACAAATGACGATATCCATAGTTAGTGAAACTTATTGCCGAAAGACGTAATTGAAATTGAATTGTCGTAAAGGTAATCAAAAGGACGATATCGGGTGTGCGGCGACGGCAGTACGAGTGCCAGGCGTTGTGTATGTGTGTGTTGTTCACGCGCGCCTTCTCGCATCCGAAAGGCGATCAAACAGAGAGACGATCGACGATATAAAGGACAGAAACGGTCCGAGTGAATATGAAATGTGTATTCTATTATATACATACATACATATATATTATAATTGAATTGGCCAGAATGTTTAATACGAGCTGCTTGCATAATGTGAAGGGTTGCTAATGTTTATTCATTAGACGAACGGCAGAACGGGAGAACGCGTGGTGTGCGCGCTCGCTGCCGCTGCCGCCGCCGCCACAGTTTGATTCGCCACACACTTACGTACATCAATCCAAAACCCTCTTATCTTTATGCTAATCGTACGATAGAAAACTAGTTGCAAAAATTGCAACATCGATTCGCAGCGCGAGACACAAATTCCGTCCTGAAATATTCAAGTAGTTTATTATTTTGACTTATTTTTTAGGAAAAAACACATTTCGTTTAAACATAGCTGCCTAATTGCTGCTATTTTAAGGCCAATTGAATCATGACTTTCTCAGAGAAAATATACTCTTTGGCAATGACTTCAACTAGATTACTCAGGCATTATTATTATTATGGGGATTATTAGCACCATTCGAAATTTTAGCAGATTTAAAAGTAATACTCCAATTAAATTATACAAAATGTTTGTCTTATTCACTTCCATCTTTTACAGTTTATAAAGTATAGCTAAATGAATCAATAATACAAAAAATCGTTAAGAATTTTTTAAATTATGCAATGAATGTGACATTACTACACAAAAATATCGGATTTAATTCAAATATTATTATTATTTGCTATATAAAATATGTTGCAATTTTATACCTACTTATAAAATACCTCTCTCATAGAAGTTTCTATTAGCGAATAATTTAACATATTGCTTTTATAATATCATATATTTAGCTAACATATTACAAAAGCAATGCTTTAAATGACATATAGATAACTACTAAAGTTTCTTTCATTAACATGCATCCTATTTACGTGTTTCAATTCAGAATTGCACAACCAATCAAAAAAGAACTTGTCTTGTGACTTTTCGAATCATACATTATAGCAGACATTTAACAAATAAAATTAAAAGCGTGTTTTTAATGAGTTAATTTATTCGCCGCGAGGGATTCGGCGCCGAAAAATGTTCCCGAACGCGCCGAAAAGACGAGGGACGAGGCGCGCAAAACTTACGCGCGTACATTTGATACATACCCGGCGAGCTGCAAGGTCTAAATGCTTGAATTAAGTAATTCCAGCAAAAATAAGTCTCTGTGTGCTAATCTAGTTAAATAATTAGATCATAATAGAATTAAAATGCGTGCCAAGTCTTGCAGAAATTGGTTTTTGAAGTACGCATATATATACGGCGAGAGTATAGAGGCACACATACAACATACATACACACACAGAGAACACATTTTAAATGAATAATTCATTTGGTTTTCGATTGTGTTTAGAATTATATTCGAACGCCAGCCAGTATGCCATATAAACAACTCCAATTTATAAATATACGTATATACGATCTATGCATATGTGTATGTGTGTGTGTGTGTGCACGTTATTGGGGAGTGTTTAGCGTATGTGAGTGCTTATTAAACTTAAAAACAAAGGATTTTTTAATTAAACACATGGTCTCGGTTTCACACATCAATTGCGATTCATTTTCAAACGGGGCTGCAATGTTCGTTATAATTAAATTGATATGAGACATTGCAAATACATTTTCTAGTTGCATTTCATTTTCCTACACAAACACACATACATGCAGCAAAAAAAACCTCAAAAAAAACGAATGCCTGCCGAACGTCAATCAGCGCATTAATTTATTATATAATTATAGTTTGCTGTTGCTAAAACTACTTAATCGCATTGAATTAATTTGCTTCATTTGATGATATGAAAATTAATAGATCTTAGCAGCGGCTTAACGCCGATACATTTTCACGATTTAAATAGATAAATAATAATCAATTTGCACAATGTGCGCTCTATTTTTTGTTGTTTTGTTGTTAAAATGCGAATTATGATAATAGCATTGTGATAATTGGCAACGTTCATGAATTTTAAATAAAAAATTTAAATAATAATAATATATAACATTATTTTAATATAATTATTAATATACAGGTATTGTATAATAAAAATTAATCGTTTTTAAAACTAATTGCAATCAAATTAATAATTTGATATAGATATATTGGGATGTGTGCATTAAAAAATGGTATTAATTAACATAGGCAATGAATTTCATAAATAGATTTTATTATTAATTCCATATAATATATTGTAGATACATACAGTACATATTCGAAAGGGATTTGTAAAATAATAAGCTTTTAGCCATCAGATCGGCACATTACATTTATTACTATCCAAATGCTAAGTAATTATTGTCAACTGTGATTGGCTGCGTATTTACAGGTGTTAAAAATATAGAATAATTTGTCTTTCAATTTATCATGATGAAGGTAAAGCATTTAAATTTTTGAAATTTGATATCTGGTATTTTTAGATCCCTATTGTTTTTATTAATTTTCACTTTTATAAATATTAGATTGTTTGGAAAGTAATTTCGTGTTGATAATAAGCCAAGAGGTTTCAAATGATCATGTACAATATTCGACGGTTTGTATTTATCAATGTCTTTATTTTGCCTTCATCGGCTTCAACGGGCCTTCCATCCTCAACATCGAAATTGCCGGAACGAAATTTTGCAAACCAATTTTGACTTTTGTCGTTCGGTCAATACAGCTCCATATACATCACATAATTTTCGTCGCCCTAGAATTGCATTTTTATCTTTTCGATAATAAAATAGTAAAATATGCCGATAATGCTGTTTTTGATCTTCCATTTGTAATAGGGCACCAAAAACAAACTATTACACAGACTCCAACCAAATTTTCAAGAAACAAGCCTTACTACATCAGCTATCACAATATATAATACTTAGGCGGATTAAATATGAAGTTGACTGTGAAAAAATACACTTGAGTCATCAGTTGGGAAAAAACGAAATTACTTTCCGATCAATCCGATATTTTCCACTGAATTTCAACGACTATTGCGTGAAAATATCCAGCATAATAATTGTCCAAGAATCTTATACCTACTATTAGTAGATTAGTTTCATTGGTTGATGACTTCAACGGATGTTTGTAGCATATGTTATGCGGTAATTTGATGAGTAAAATTTCTATCTTTCTATAAACTAAACTATTTAAATCCATACCCTAAGTTATTTTTTATTGTGATACATTCACAAGAAGGTAATGTCTCTAGCAATGCTTTAAGTTAAAAATTGTCACAATTTTATCAGATGTTAAAGTTTCTAAGCAAAATTCGTTATTTTTCCTCTTATAAAATAGATAAATACTCCAACTTATCTCTCATAAAATACGAAGTTATTTAAAATTTCGCTTTGATTTAATTAATATTTGCTTTGATTTGTGATGATAAAACAGCAACGGTAAAATTAAATATTGAAGTAATAAATTATACACAATGCAGAATTCTTTAATATTCACAAATACAGAGAAAATTATAATATATCGTTACGAAAGAATCGTCCATCGCATATATTTATAAATGGATATCGGAAAAGTTTTCATTTTTGAAGAGGCCTGTTGACTCGGTAAATAAAAGTATTTTAAAAAGTAATATAACGCAAATAAACAAACATGGTCGCGTTCGTCAATGTTTCAGGAATGGTTACGTTTTATCGGTTTTGTTTTTGTTTTGATTTTTTTTCCTCTTTTGGTACACTTTAATCGCATTAGCATTGTAAACTAATTTATTTCGGACGGAAGCTTTAAAAGTTGTTAACAATTATTTACTAATATCAATATTATTGTATAATGTACTATTCAGACGGGATTTATTCTGTTTTGGTATTCAATTTCAAATCAAGTTTCAGCTTCATGTTATAAATATTTAAATACACCAACTGCCATACTATTTCAAACTTCTAATTTAAATCAACTGAAAAGTTTTTCCCTTTTTGCATTACCGCGCGTACATTTTTAAATACATACCTAATATTATCCCTGGTTTAGAACAATAAATAACATTTTTTTGCGTTATCGTTATTTAATAAAAAATGCGCATAGTTTTCCCAAACTTCAATTAAGACAAAGATAGGAATCGATTATAAATTATTACCAGATATTATTGCACTTTGCTAGTTTCCAAAATTATCGCCTTTAGCTCGGCGGCATCCAATCGATGCGCTTAAATTAAAAATTGATTTAAATGCAAAAATTCCTTGCTTGGCTGCAAATGTGTATCTGTTTAGGATACGTACGCTCTAAGCAGTGATACACATTATATACTCTAGTTTAAACTACATTCAGATTCAAATTAGAAAAATTTATTTCAACATACTTATATTATTAATTAGTATTTACCTAAATTGATTAATTGTTAGACATTGCGTTGATTCATTAGCTCTTTCTCCTACACAATTTTACCAAAGTTGATACTTAAATGTAAATTGTAAGATGTTTCTACGAGTTTCTAATGATCTAAATCAAACGTATTAAGTATAGATATATGCTGTTTTATAGCTAAATGCAAGAAATGACATTTAAATATACAATATTTATTGTACATTCTGAGCACTGGCAAACTAAATAGTAGAACTAAAATAAGAAAGCATATTCCTATATTTCGTATAGAGTCATAGTTTAAACTACATCCAAATTCTTTCAATATATATTCACATTATTAATTAGTTTTTACCTAAATCATATTATGGTTAAATTAATTAATTGTTAAACATTACTTTGGTTCATTAGCTCTTCCTCCTACACCATTTTACCAAATTAGCTTCTAAATGTAAATTGCAAGATGTTTCTGCCAATTTTTAATGATCTAAATCAAACGAATTTAGTTTAGATATATGAAGTTTTATACCATTATACTTATCGTACACTCTGAGCACCGGCGAACTAAATAGTAGAGCTATAATAAGAATACATATTCCTATATTGAGTAAATGATTATTAATAGTAAAATGAATTTAATAATGCAAAAAGATAAATTAATGTTGATTTATTTATCATTCTGGTAACTGTTGATGAACACTGAGGCACCGTTAGACGTTTGACGTTGAAAAAATCATATATATAAGTATATAAGTAGAGGCGATTGTTGATAATTAATAAAGTGTGCCCACGCGTCAGAGGAAGGCATCTGAAACGGCGTTAAAGTGATTATAGCATAATTGAAATGCATAAACACACTCGCAATTAACATTTTATCTACGGCGTGATGAATTAAACAAAATTGGTAATATTCGAATACATATCATTTAAAACAAATGCGGCTTAAAGTTGATGTATAATTAGAGTATAATGAATTAAAATTGCATTTATGTGGATTTTACAATTGTCATGTTTTTGGACAGAGTGTTGAAAATGCATTGACATTACAAATTACAACCGATAAATATTTAATGAATGGCATTTAACACATTTGCACATTACAAATGCATAATTTAAATAAGATTCAATACAAATTGATTTTATAAATTCATCAACTAAATAAATATATTAAAAGCTCATTCACGTATTCAAGTCGCAGATGAAAAGCTAAAGATATTATTATGGGCTAAAACCGAGATTTAGTTTTAACGCAGAAACTTTTTGTGCGCACTTAAAAACTTGTTGACTTTTATCGTATCCTTACAAAGAGAAAGAATATTTTTATTAAAATTAGGTATATAAGATTAAGCGTAATAATTGTTATTGTTTGGATAACAATTTTGAATCTTATAATATAAAAATTAACTGAATCCAAGTGAGTCTAACTACAATTTTGACGATGTCTAAGTTGAGCATATATTTTTGGTTGCTATTATATAAAGTCACATATAAGTACGTAATTGTCTCACTTTTTACTGAATATACTTATTATACGCCTATGTGCTTTTTTAATATAATAATTTATAATCTTGATTTTTTGTGTCTTCATTAGATTTATTCTATTAAAAATTGGGAATATTTTAATGTTGTTTACCTAAATCAATAGTAAATATGCCATTTTAATAATAAAAATTGCGTTTTATTCAAGAAAAATCGATTTATAAGTTAAAAAAACTTGAATTTCTCAGTATGAAGTATGTAGGATAAATGTATACAATAAGATGGAAATTAATTCGCTGAAATTGAAATATTTACAATATGAGTCATTTGGCATGTTGGTATGTTGCGTAATTAATTACACATTTTGTGCCCTTAAATCAACCAAAACTAAACGAGCATATACATCGTATGCCACTTTAATTTTGCCAACAAAACTGTATATACATAAAAGTGCAATTTTATAGATGAATCTTTATAATAAATACATGGTTTCCTTATTATGGAATTAAGAATCAACGGATCATAAAATACTATCAAACACCGATTTTATCCGGTGCGAAAAAGGAAGAAAAAAGCGACTCTAATGTATGTACATACGGCAGATTCGCTCGAGATTGGCTCGAGATTGGCTCGACAACATAAGTCACATAATTTGAGTTAAATTAAGAAGCAATATTAAAACTAAAACGTGGTAAATACTTATTGTCGCATTATAAAATTAAAAATCGTTTTAGATTTTGATAAAACAAACACAACTAGAAAGTGATTGAAACATATTTCAAATCAATTCATGATGCAAATAAACATAAAAATTGGTTTATAAATTAAAATCGTTTTAGATTTCGATAAAACAAACACATTTTTTCCAATGCGAAATGAAGAAAAAGTGACATTAATGTACGAGTAGTAGAGATTGGCTCGACAACACACAAGCCACATAATTTGAGTGAAATGAAGTTCGAATTAGGCGGGCAACTTTTGATGTATAAATGAGAAGGAAAATGCATTTCATTAAGACTGCGCAAATGTATAATAATGTTTTTGAGTAATTCATATTGTTCTCATGTTTGACCTAAATTTGTTCCATTAATTTATTCCTGCATATTGCATAATTACTTGAATTGTAAAGGATTTCATACTAATTATATGCATAGTTACTGCATGAGATTATAATTTATATCATAAAATGCATATTTTTAGCATTTATGGCCGAAATGGAGGGAATGGGAAAGCGAAAAAAAAGCGCACGACCAGCTACGTACTACTATACTCCATACAGCTCAAAGGCGAAATTTTTGCATTGTGTGTGATTAATTCCACACAAAACGGGCGAACCGAACCCGCCAAACAAAACGAGCGAATAATAAAAAAAAACGTAACATTTCCTATTCTCGACTATTCGTGTAATTACCTTATAAATTAGCGTTTTCTATTGATCGCTTTTAATTTATTACTCAAATACCATGCGAATAAGTCATAAAATTATCACATCACGAAAAAAATTCTCTTCCCGAAAAAATAATATGGAAAGAGGGGTCGGTAATATGAAAAGAGTTGGAGGACAATTCACGTTTTTTTTTTGAAAAATGACATTCACATATTCTTTATTCTCATACGAATCCGATTATTATCATTAGATATACGCGCTTTTTTTAATTTTTTTTAAATCAAATATAGCGGACAATGTTTTTGATAGGTCGTAATTAATATTTACGTTGAGACAAGTACTCGACCACGTTTATTTTTCATTTGGGGTGCGGATATGTGTTTAATAAAAATCTCTTTTTTGCGAATGCAAATTTTTTTTTCCCATTTTAAGTCAATATAAACTCGCATGTTGTCTTTTAATTTCAATTTTATACATTAAAATTAAAAAATAAAGTCATATCAATGTCACATGTCAGATCAAAGGCCCAAAGCGGGCGGGCGGCGCGTTTCTTTTTTCAGCAGTTTTATTATTTCAGAAACGGCATCGATTTTTTTTAACAACTCGAATTATTAATTAATTCAATTAGATCTGCTACAATGTGTCCGTATTAATTAAATAATTACTTTTTCTTTAATTGATTTAATTAATGGAAACTATTAATTGCTCGATGCCTTTTTTTTTCTCTCTCCATTGTGTTCATCTAATTTTTTCCTTGTTGTTGCGATTAAACAATTCTAGTTGAAAATTCGAATTTAATTAACAAATTGTTATCGAGACAGCATTGCGCGCGATGACAAAACATAAAAATGAATTTAATTTAGTATGTACAATCTGTATATATATGTATATAAAGTTGTTGTTGTTGTTGCTGTAATAATTGCCAGCAACCATAACTTATATTGATTGCCAATGCGGTAATAAATTATTATTGTTAATATCAATTAAGCAATTCTTTAGCAGCGCGAAATAAAATGGAATAATAAGCACGTTTTGCGTCGAATGTTGTTTCATTCCGTTTTTTTCTTTCTATTTTAAAGCGCGCGCGAAATAAATGGCAAATAAAAGATAAGGAACGCCGTTTTAAAGATTATGAATTCGTAATAAGCGTTAGAGGATAAAAAAACTTACCTTTAGTGTTGCCGCCAGATTTGCACATCCTGGGAAATTAACGCCGCTGTAAACTGAAAGTAAAAAATCAAGTTTAGATAAATTGAAATAAGAAAATAATATTGTAGAATAAGAAAGATCGAAACACATTTGCTTTATAGACTTATTATTTTACTAACCAGTGCCTATTGGGTATCTATCTATTTTAGATAGATATTTAATTTATTCATAATAATTTTATGACTTTGAAAAGTTTGCAAAGAAATTTATCTTTAGCGATGCCGCTAAATTTACACATCTTAGGAAAATAAAGAATTATATTTATGAATAAGAATCTGAGAATAATAAAATAAGATTTACAGATTGGTATATTGAACGGTTTTAGTTAATTTTCTTAAAGTTATACTAGGAAATTTCCTACATGCTTTCGGTAATTTTATATTTGTTACAGTTTTTTACATTATAATACATAGAAATGTTCGTAAAACGAGTTTTCTACTTTTAACTTAGCCTCTATATTTGAACTTATTGGGAAATAACGTCGCATCTTATAGTAGAAAATTAAGCATAGAAATTAACTTCTCCAAATAATAGAAAATAACAAATTATTAATTAATTTCTGTTTATATTTTAAAGTTTCAAAAAACTTTATTAGAATGTTAAAATATATTCTATATAGAAAATTAATTCCTTGTGTTTGCTAGTTTAATTCATTTTTTACAATATTATTACGGCGCAAAACGACAGTTTCCGATATACTTCCCTCCTTACACATTACCGATTTCGAATTGAAAATAAAAACCTGAAGCCTAGAGATTTAAAACTGCAAATGAGTAATGAATTAATTTCTATTAATATTTTGCATTAATTTACTTTAATATACCTATTTAGTTTTTCTTATTTTTTTGTAACTTTGCAATGTTTGTTATTAGACATTTATTTATACAAAAAATTATATTGCACATAAATGTCGTTTAAAAATCTTTATATTGTAGATTATAATTTTTACATTTCAATTAAAAGAAACAATGAAGCAAGACCTTCTTTTCTATGATTTAAAGACCCATATGTCGTAACATTTTTTACCACTAAATGGAAAACATTTTTTGGAATGTTACTATACGCATTGCTGTTTAAGCCAAAAAAGTAACTACAATTTTCACACGTCTATGACTAGAAATGAATAGGAAGATTAGTTTGAAAAAGCTGTCATTTTGTCATATTTCCAATTTTTATCATTTGCGTAATTTTTGACATTTATTGCGTTTTAACGCCATTTATGCCACATTTCGCATACCTCGCTGTCATTTCAATTGTTGACATGGATAAAAAGAGTGTTGATAACACTCGTTGAAGGTTTTAGATATTGCTGGTTTTTTTGTATGTAAGCACAAATTATAATTATGATAGGTAATAATTTTTTTAGATAAAATATATGTAAACGTAATATGTGTGTACTTGTTGTTTTATTATTTTTGCCTTTAATGTAATTTTGGCCGTTTAATTGTTAGCGAAGGTTATAGCGTTAATGTGCGCAAATTTGCTAAAACTGTTGATCAATAAACATAACTTTTATAGTCTATCGCAGCATATAAGTCGGCCGCTTGACGATAAAGCCTTTCATATACATCTAAGCAAATTCTTAAACTAAAACTATGTGTGTATCTTTATTATCTGGAATATTACGAGCGGACCCCGGCTTATACAGACCTAATCAAATTGTACAGCGATTTGTTGTGGAGATATCTGTGTGTGTGTGTGGCTGTATGTGCGAGGGAAACTAAATAAATGGAACCCAGATTGTCAATGAAATAATTGTTAGTGAGTTGAGTTAATGATTGTTTGCAATATCCCATAACACATTATTACAGCGCTCCTACAACACGTTCGCACATTGTTTATTCGCTGGTTTATCAGCACGCGAATTTTATTTTCGCGCTATATTTAATTGATAAACGCCGTTTTTACTGTAGTGCGCGCCGAACGGCGATGTCGTAATAATAATAATAATAATAATAATAATAGTTGGCGCGAGGGAATACTAATGTATGATTAGGAGAATCTAGAAGCCAATAATTAAATTATGTGATCTAATTTAGGGATATAATGAAGCTTTGTGTGAGTCAATTTCTTGGGGGGCAGACAGTCCACACACCCCGTGAATAACAATAATAATATAATTAATCAATTAACCATATTATTTTTATAAAATTTAAATAATTCACTTGGTAAACTCTGTTTTTTGAAGCGCCTAATGCTAGTGTCATACTAATATATTAAAATTTAGAAGCCAATAACTGAACTATGCAATCTAATTAGGGATATAGGTAATAAAGCTTTGTGCTATTCTAATTGTGACAACATTTATTGGGGGGCTACCTAACAGTATTATGTGAAATAAATATAATAAACTTCTATTATTTCTAATTTATTTATGTGAACTTACATACAAATTTTATTTCGTGCTATTTTCTTGTTAAACCATTGATTTAAAATATTACATAAATGCGAAATTGCATATTTACGCAGAATTTGAGATTTAAAGGACGCAACTAATAACGTTTATGTACTAATCAGGATTCTTTAACACCTCAAGTCCTAGTCAATATGAAATTTTCTATAATCAGAGATTTACAACTCAAATATTACTTAATTTATGGGAATTTTCAGATGGTTGCTAGTGTTCCAAAGGTTCTAATGTTTAAGGTGTTGGAACCTTCGTCTGAATTCGTCAATGTCATTAATTACGCCCTCTATATCTCAAAT
Source organism: Adinopsis sp. GC000173 (assembly GCA_030264715.1). Taxonomy (NCBI): domain Eukaryota; kingdom Metazoa; phylum Arthropoda; class Insecta; order Coleoptera; family Staphylinidae; genus Adinopsis; species Adinopsis sp. GC000173. The sequence continues at coordinate 29,785 of JARJDW010008341.1, read as the reverse complement.
TCTGCGTAAACATGGGGTTTCGCAATTATGTAATTTTTTAATCAATAGTTAAACTTTGTTTTTTGGATCACGGAGTGTCAATATGGTGCAAATGTATGAAAATTTAGAAGCTAATAACTGAACTTTTTAATAAAATTTGTGGGGGGGGGCTGTTTTATCGTATTACCTATATGCAATAAATAATATATATCATTATCAATTTCTAAATTTTATTTTGTGTTAAATGTTGTTTTTACGGAACGCCAAACGTCGCCGGTTGTAATAGTAGTTGGCACGAGGGAATACTAATGTGTGATTAGGAAAATCTAGAAGCCAATAACTGAATTATGCGATCTAATTAAGGATATAATGAAGCTTTGTGCGATTCAATTTGAAGCAAATTTGCCCCCGACACCCCCGAAAAAAACCCCCCCCCACACACACACGATATAATTAATTAATTAATTAATTAACCGTATTCTTTTCATTAAATAAAAGCATTTTCTAATTTATGTGAACGTGCGTCGTGTTTACACACGTCCAAACAAACTTTTTAATTTTTTTTGCGCTCTCGCGTTGTAGGTAGGTAATTCAACTCCTAATTTCATCAAACATTATTCCCCAAAGATTAAATTTAATATTTATTTGTGATGCGAGTTACATAAATTAATATGTTTATTTTAAAAGCAGTATATTTATATTTACTAAATTGTTAAGCAAATAATAACATTGTATCCAACTAATATATGCTTATTAATTAATTCCATCTATTTAATAACAAATAATTATTAACGTATACGGCACGGAATAAAATGTGGAATAAATAAATTAGCGCCAGTTCTACAAAATTGAATTTAACGCACGGCAGTTTTTCAAATACCTCATTACGTACATGATTATAGCTATTTTCATCATTGCTCGAAGCGATTTTGTGATTTAACGTCAATTAGTTAATTATATTGTATTGGTGGTTATTTTAAAACAACAGAAAAGCGGTGGTCAATGTAATTTTATTTTATTGCCAACAACTCAAAACATATATTTATTTAAATTAAAATTAACACTAAGTAGATAAGTCTTTAATTTACTTAGAATTTGGAAAAAATCGAAATTCATCCGGTTATATTTTCAAGATTTACTTGCTAAAAATTTAAAAACATCTATAAAAGAATTCTAAATTAATGTCAGTAATTGATAAAATTTTTGTCTATCAAATTTTATCTATACAACATGATTAATAGGTACATCTAAGCGACAAACTATTGTCTATTAATTATAGCAATTGACACCTAGAAATAATCCAAAATTGAAATTTTAGTAAAAATCAAATGTACAAAATTCTAAATTTAGTGACGTTTAGGTCTTTTTAATGAAACCTTAGACATTCCAAGTTACTTCTCTACTTTTATTACTTATCTTAATTGAAAAAATTATCTAAATTTTTCAAATCATTATTTTGTTCCTAGTATTGCAATTTAAAGTGTCTAGACACTTAGTCACACTAGTTATACGAAATATTTTCACTAATATACTTCTTAATAAATAATTTTGAAACCAAACCGCGAAACAAATCAATTATTACACACTATAATCAAATAGAATTTATTTTGCTTATAAAGCTCAGTTTTGACGGTGTGTTAAAAGTTGTATGAATGTGTGGGAAAAGTTGTGACATTTAATACAAATACGTAATTAATACGGTGCATAATTTTAAATATTTGACAAATAGTAAAACATGCGATTACGTAAAACTTTATCATTATTCCATATATGTTAATTCCTAAATGGAAACTTTCGGACGCGCAAATATTGTACATATAGTATACTATATGCAGTCGTTCGCGATTTTTTCGCCGTCGCCGTTGACGCGCCAGCTTCCACACAAAAAGCTTTCCATGTTACACGTTATTTAAATCTGATCGTTAATGAAAATGAAAATGGCTTTTATTGAATATGCATACGCGCCAAATATGCATTTTTCATTGCAAGACAACGTAATAGAAATCAACACACACAGATTAATGTTAAATATTTCATAAAATCTAGTGGTTTGCGGCAGCGCGCTCGAATTATTTTAGTAACACAAATGTTAAAAACGGTTAAATATGTTAATGAAATTCTTCGCCAAGAATCAAGAAGTAGTTTTCGAATCATTCCAAACAAGCAATTGTTTTAGACTTTTTAAATTATGTATTAAATTGTATCATTTCCATGCAAAGACGCGTGCTTTTGTACTGTTAGATAGTTGAAATGCCTCTCAATCTTTCTCTCTCTCGACGGCGCGCACCAAAAAAAGAAAAACAAACAACCACATTCCAAGACATTAACTATTTATTAATCAGGCAAACGTTACGCTTTTTATTGCAAATTATTTATCATCGATAAATTATAATTTATGTGTTTATAATCGCAATATTGTTTTCATAAATAAAACATGTAAATTTAATTAGATATTAAAATTAACTTGCGCAAATGTATTCTTTTATTATTATTATCATTATTTCTATTCATCGAACAATGTGCATAATCTATAATTAATTAATTCAATTGTCTTTTACCTGAAACGTAAAAGAAATGCTAACGACAGGCAATAACTTACAGATTGTATTAATTTCCACATTACGTGTCCTCCATTCAATACAAAATGATATTTTAATTATTTAGATATTAAAAGTTTATTAATTGGTTTTTCGAGAATTGTCTTGCGCGCTTGTGAGAATTTGTTTTTCGCCAACGCAATTGAAATGAGCGTAAAAGTGCAAAGTTGATCGGCGAGTTGCTGCTTTCCATCCCATCATCGTATTTAGCTGTAATTAATGTAGCATTATATTTAGATATTTGATAAAGTTAAAACATAAATGCTTTTATTTGTATACACGCACGTACAAATATAGCTTTACTTACTTATACACCACCTACAGAACGTATAAAATAAATGGTTTCTATTTACACTTACATGTTGTTGAAAAAACAACTTCATGTTAAATATCCTTGACGAATGCGAGCATTAAAAAAGAAACAGCAAGATGCAAAAATAATTTTTTATTCATTTTGATACCCACTAAAATGCAACTAGCTAAACTACAATTGGTTGGCAGGGATGAGCAAAGAGACTACGTTTCAATTTTAGAAAATTGCCTAGGCGCACTACTTTAGTTTGTCAAAATAGTTAATCGGCAGCGATTAAAAACGCAGATAATGTTATTATTTATACTTCACCAAGTGTAATACAGTCAAACCTGGGTATGTTGCACGCGTTAACTTAGCAATTTTCTAATTTATTCAGGTTTATACAAGGAGATTGGGATTTCAATCGTTCCAAGAGAAGTCGTTCAGGTTTACAGGTTTCCAACTTATTAAGGTTTCCAATTTGACAGGTTTTACTGTATTATCCGTATTTATAACAAAAATTGATGCTATCGTTGTATAACGAAACTTAATCGTCAAACGATCGCTGCTACAGTTTAATAAAACTATAAACATTTTTCATAGCAGCTTTTATGCCACAGATTAGTGCAAATAGTTTAATTTTGAAGGTTGCTGTTTGCTAAAAGCCAAAAATCAATTAGCCGAGAAATTACAACAATTGCTTGTTTAGTGACGTTTCATGGTGGCGGCCGTAAAACTGCCAACATATGTACATTGCTGCAATTTATAAGAATAATCATTGTTGCAGCTTATTGATTGAAAATACCACATAGCAAATATTGCATTGACTACTTAGGTTGTTGTAGATTTTTCTAAAAATTCTTAAACATATTAGAAAAACAATAAATTCCACAATAAAATAAATTACTCATTTTTCAATTTCAATTAAAATGCTAAATATGGAAATGTAAATAAAAGCTTTATTGTATCTAAACAATTTTATTTAGGTATAATATTAACTAAACATTAGAATAGATGACGATGGTAAAGTTTAAAAAACGTACCGGTTTTATACATTTAAAACACCCTCTATAAATCCTGTTTAAATTCAAAAAAAAGGAACAGATTGTTGGCAAGTCATTAAGAATAATAGAATTAGAAATTTTTCATTGAGTTGCTTTATGTGAACAGGAAAAAATACTGAAATGAATGTTTTAATGTGATAAATGTGTAAAAATGAAAAGTTAATTAAATGAAAGTTAAATAAATGAAATAAAATCAACATATAGGTAATTACAGGTATGTTTATCTATGTGGACATAAATATAGTGAAGAAATGAAAATACCAATCTAGAATTTGTTGGATTTAATAAAATTTTAAAATTTGTTGTAAAAAATATTTATGTAAGTGATCAAAAGCTATAGAATTGGAAAGTTATCACGGAATTGATTTATGTGAATAGAAAAAGTATAATCAAGTAAATGGGTAAAGATGAAAAGTTAATTAAATGAAAAAATAACTATAGTACCTATGCATAGAATATGGATATGCATAATAGAAATATAGATATGTAAAGTAAAGTAGAAATAGAAATATCGTAATAAAATAGTTGTATAGTTAGTTTAGTGTGGTAGGTGGAGAGAGGGATGATAAGTATGCATGAATATTAAATGGTAAAGGGATTGACGTAACGAAATATTATAATATATTCGTGGAGAGTGCAAGAGTACAATCTATTCCCAAGCATAATGATAATACGCGGGGTAATAGAAGGGGATGGGTGTGCGGGGGCCGCATAATAAGGGAGCGAAAATACAAGGGGGGAAACGCGGTGGTGGTGCGAGTCAGGCGGTGGCGGCCAGCGGCCAGGCGAGAGCTCTTTGTGTAGTTAGTGTAATTAGTGCCCCTCCGCCGCGCCTCGTCCCTCTCGACTACCTTATTTAAATGCAAATGAGCTTCATTTCGCAATATTAATGTGCCTCACCCTTTTATTCCCACCCACAGAACAGCCATCCCTTTCAAAGGGTTCAGCTCGGTGAGAGTACATTTGGTCGCGTTCAATCATACAATGTACGAACTAAGTCCGAATTTGAAACGATAATTCCATCATCTCTCTGTTCATTCACTCCATGACTATGACTATAACTATATGGTCTATGAGCTATACATATACTATACGCTTATAACATTAATTATTATTAATAACTACATTACTATTCCTGTTTTTGGCTTTATTTCATTCTCATCTTATTAATTCTTCAAACTGTTTCATGTTCCATACTCTCTCCACCACACCACCATACATTCATTCATTTAAACGTTCATCGTTTATTTAGCGCACTATAACACATCCACACACCGAGCTCTCGGCCGCGCTGATTCAACTTTTTTAATTAAATTAGTAATTGCCTTCAAAATAATTTAGCGCGTTCTTCTTTCATGGGCTGCATATGGGCAATGGAGAAGACGGAGGGGGTTTCCTCCAGCAAAAAAAAGTTATTTTGTTAATGTAAATTATGAAGGATGATGTACTAAGTCCTTCTTCAATAACTTGATAAAGTAAACGCCTAATATACACTACGATGGCAAAAGGGGGAGGAAATGGAATGATGAAGGATGCACCTGTTGAAAAGAAATCTCTCTTTATATATATACATGTTTTAGACAAATATTCACTTCCTCCCGCCGCACTCACTTTAAACAACTCAATGAAACACCGATTGTCTTACAAAAGTAGGTACTATAAATTTCATGCAACTTTAAACTTTAACATTGCTTTTTTTCTCAAACGATTAATTTGTTAGCTTTACATAAATCTTTTTAAATCTTTTAAAAAGGATTTGTGTTTGTTGCTAGATCATCAACAATTTTATTTTTAGATTATACAAATTTTAATAAATTTGTTGGCTAGACTGTATAGAGAATAAGGAGATCCTCAAAAAAAATTAAATTGACTTAAGAATATATATTTAGTGACATTAATTTGTCGACTATTATAACCAATTAACTTATTTATTAGTAACGAGTAGACCTTTTTTAGTTTCTTTTAGCTTTAAATACTTATTTTTATTATTTTAAATGTTTTTTATACCAGAATTTGTAACAACTCCTTAAAATTTGGAATACTACTCAACGTTTTAACAAATTTTAATCTAAATAAATAAATTAAACAGCTATATTATCTGTTTTTGCAAACTAAATTCTAAAAATGTAACATTTTATACATAAATTTTTACTGTGAAATATTTTTTCATAGACGTAATTTAAACAAACATTTGACTTTATTTACGCAAAACTTAAAAAAACGCGTATAAAAAGCGCTCAATTTATTAAAAAATAGATGAATTATTTCGACGAGTGTATGTATTGTGATGGACGTAATGCGAGTGGGCGTTTTTTTGTGATTTTTTTAATAAAATTTCGTGCTTAATTGGTATGTAAAACAGAGCGCGGAGGACCGAGCTGAGCGCAAAAACTTCTCCACCAGCGCGCCCCTCACGCTCGCCCATTTTTTTTCCCGCTCTTGCGTTCGTTTCGTCGGCGCGTCGTGTGTTGAGTTAACTAAAATATAAAACCGAAAAGAAAATCTTATTATATCAGTGAAATTCGTTTTCGGTTACCCTTTCTTTCTCGCTCGCTGTTTATATAATTATTGTATTACATTATCCTTCTATTTACAGAAACTTGAACAAACAAGAAATTTAATCTATTATGGTAAATTATTGTTGTATGAAAATTAGTTAAATATTTAAATTTTGATTATTATCATAAGAACATTTCGTCGGGATAAAAAGGCGCTGCTTTTTCGTCGAAACTTTTTAATTATATACAAACAATTAAAAAGGCATTTGATTCGAACGCAAACGCACTTTCTTGTAATTAATCATCTTTTATTTATTAATATTAGATATTGCATTTATTTAATTGCTTTATTATTAAAAATGGCTTATTGAGGCGCAATTAACTTTTCTCGATATTGATTAATTTATATAAATACAAACTTTCAGTATTATATAAATTAACAAAGATGCGACACGATAAACACATGTGTTATTAAATATAATTATTTATTTAAACTAAATATATAAGATTGCGCAACGTACGTACGAAATAAATCATCGCGTTAATTTTAGCAAATTTCGCGATTATTACATAAAGATTTATGAACTAGGTGAGCATTAACAGCGCTGGCTGAATTTTTACTCTTGTCCCCGCTCGGCCCCCCATCGTCGCATTGCATTGCAACTTTTTCGATCGCGTAACGATTCCTCTCTTCTCTTTTATAAACTTGTTCTTGTAACAACAACAGAACAGATAATTAATGTTGCTATTAATTTGTACTTTTATAATTATTTCATGATTAATGACATTTAATAATATATAACATATGTTCGTGACTGCTTCATTTCGATTTACATAATGCCTTTATATACATGTATATTTAACGAAAAAAAAAAAAAAAGATATAAACTTATTGCTCGCAGCGACGAAAATATGTATAAAATTAATTAAAACAAATTTCATACACTTTTTTTCAGTCTGTCAGAAATTGGTATCGGACACTGTCATAAACAATGCTCTTTTTAAAACTTTTCTTTTCCGGTAAAATTTATGTGGTTGTTAATCTGACGATGTGCAATAACTAGTATGAAGATTAAAATTGCATAATTTTCTTTAAACTTGCATTAAAAAAAATAGGTGATCACTTATTCCTAAGGTATACATATTTACATATTATTTAAAATAATTAATTGAAATTTACGTAAATGAATGTAATTGAATAAATTGTTTAATGCTTATTGTCAATTGTGTAATATTTAAAAATAACTAATAATGATTACATTTTTGCATGCAATTGACTTATTTTTGCATTAATTGTAATTTAATCAAAAGAAGAAAATAAAGAATTTTCATGTGATTTTAAGCCGCAATTATTGAAATGAATTTTCATTACTTGAATTGTTCAATATTTTGTTGCTAAACTTAATAAATAATAAATTTTTTGGTTTACATTTATTAATTTTGCATTCACTCTTAGATAAACTTAATAAATTATAAACTTTTTAGTTCAGATTTATTAATTTTGCATTAACTCTTGGATATACTGATTATATAAATTTATAAAAATTTTAAAATATTTATCTTTCTTTAATTCAATGTTTATTGTCAATTATGTTACATTTTGTTAATAGGTTTACTTGCCTTACAATTTACAAGAATGTAAGTTTTATAGGATTATAGTTTACAGAGATTGCAATAAACGCTCCTAAGGAACGTAGGTAAATACAATACAATTGGTTACATTTTATAGCATTTATTGCTTTTTGATTGATTGTGTAATTTAATATTTTATCAATTTTTAGATTCGCAGTTTTAAAACAAATTATTTCCTAGAACACATAAAAGTCGAAACAATATTTTCCACGCGCTGTTTCGTAGTTTGAAAATGCAGTGCGAATTTTATTGCAACTTTCCATTAATAAAGCAAACGTTTTGCCTCAACTTAGTTAATTTGCATAAACAACAATTACAAATAATAAAAAAAGAACGCGCTCATTACTCATTAAACGTTAAACTATAAAACTTAATTAAAATGTAACCTAAAATGAGTGCAAAAGGTTAGAAAATATTTTTATTCGCGCTAATGTTAATCAAAAACGTATATATGAATAATTAACTTCACATATATATAAATTTGTATAAACATTGTTGTAATACATTCATGCAATTAAATTCTTGTGTTTTTATTTGTGTTAATAAATTGCTAATTAATGTCTGAGCGAAAATAATGTTATATATTATTATAATAATCATACGAGTCGTAGCTCAATTGTAATTTTATGCATTAAATTCATTATTTATTACAGCATCGAAGCAAAGAAGCATTTTTATGATGATTATTACATATTTATATTAATGATAATGGCCACGGTCTTTCTTTATGTTAATGCCAAGATGATGAACTTACGGAAATTAGGTTTTTAAATTAGCTATTCAGAATTATCAATGTGCGAAGATTTCAATAATGCATACGATTTCAATTAAGATAAACAATACAAGAAGTGGGGCGCATTTTTGTGCATCATGCAAATTTATATTTCGATGCAAAAGTATGATTTTTACCAACGCGTGTATTAAAAAGATTTTTTTGTAGTCATCTTAAAAGTCAACTTCACATTACAAAGGGGAATAAAAAAGCTCTGCGACGTCAAGTTAATATATTTGACATTAAGGTTGTAAAAATGTAAAATCTGTGTAATTTCAATGCAATAATTTTAAGGCAAACATGTCGGCTAAATACCCAAAAACTTTCTGTTGTCTCTTCTTTGGCAGTTCAGTAATTAGATCCAAAAATTCTTATTCGTATTCGATTTTAGATGTTAAAAGCAACTCTGTCACAAACATGTGTGTTAAATAGTTTGTCTTAGAAAGTTGACAACTATCATTTCGTTTATGTTTTTACCTAAAATTATTTATGTTTTCCTCGTTGATAAAACGCGTATATCAAAAATTATATGCACACTATAATTTAATTATTATATGGAGATGAAAAGCGTTTTTAAATCAGAAATTTAAGTAGTTGAAGTTATTTAATAAATAAGCGTAAAGTAGTCGAGAAACTTCATCATCATCATCATCATGATTGCACGTGGATGTTAATAAAATTTATGTACGTTGCACTTTCATACGAAAAAGGATTATTATAAATACACGCACGCTTTGGAAAGTTTTGCCAAAGACGTTGACGCGCCGCACCACACAAAATTTCCATATCAACTTTACTTACATCTACAACGTACACTTTAAACGATTGATTTTTTAGTAGCAACCGTTAATTTATCGTTGCCATTCTTTTGCCGCCCAAGCAGATGTATATCGATTGGTAGCGAAATTGAATTACACATTATTTTTGCGCTGCGACAAACGAATGCATATCTAGCGCTAGCGCTGTATTTTTAAATAAATACATTTTCTACGAATCATTTCTTCTACGGACGGTTGAAATAAAAGATATAATTGGCAAATTGATTACCTACATTTCTCGCTTTTATTATTATTATTTTAATTTATCGCAATTCATGGAAGTAATTTTATATCGTTAAAATTTATATTATTTTTGCGCGCTGAAATCGTGCTGAAAAAAGCGGCGTCTTTGTCGCGCATTGCATATTCTATAATTAGCTGAAATTAATTGCCACCGAATCGAATTTTTAATTACATTAATTGTATTTGTTATACAATTAACGATGGAAGCGTCGTCGTTGCGTTGCGTTGCGTTGTGCTGGAGCTGGGGAAAAGGGTGCAAAGTATACAAATACTAAGTAATTGACCATTATAACATTCAAAATTGTTTATGGTTATGATATTTATTGAAAATGAAAGCGTGAAACCGTAGTGGTATTGTAATTTGAATCCAACACCCCCCTATTTGATTCTCTCTATAGATATATATATGGAAATATACGTAGTACAATTCTAGTTTGGAGTGAATCATACATTATATACCATTATTTACGCGTCTATTGAACTAGCTAGAGATTATGCATATGCTGATGGATAAGATGATTGAAATCACGTGACTGCAAATTGCAGATTCAGAACAAACAACATCTAATACTAATCTAATTTACTCGTAGGGACATTATAATCAATAGTCCACTTATCTTATACATAGCATACGCTACAACAAACAGATTAGTTTGATTGAAGCATTACAATCTACAATAAATCAACGTTTATTGTATCGTTTCGTTCGTATTTTTGTTTCGATGCGAATGTTGCGTTCCGTGCGCGTTGCGCTGCAACTATTATCGCCGTGTTCATTCTAAATATTAATGCAAATTTATGTTTAGGAGAGCGATCGGGAGAGCAGCGTGGGATCACCTGAGCCAGCGTCAACAATGGGAGTGGACGGATCCACCGATTTGCATATTGGAGGTCAAAAGATGACACATGGTAGCAGAGCGGAAGAATCAACCGATTTGAAGATAACACCTCCAGTTAGCTCAGCCGCACATCTGAATGGCACAAGTATGCGCTGCTGCGGCCGCCTCGCGCCTTTTTTTATATATACATATAATCGCTAACTGTTCTGTTGTCTCGTTTCCAGTGGCCGGACTTGTGACACTACAAAACTTGCAGAACTTGGCGTCGCTGCAGCAAAGTCTTCCGCAGGTTGCGTCGCTCGCCGCCGGACTGCAAAGCATGGCTAATCTATCAGGAAATGCAATAAATGCGCCTTTAAATCTTAGCGTAGGAGCGACAGGTAAATTCGCATTACGAGTTAGCTAACTATAGTGAATAATCAAAAATCGTATGATTTATATTTCACAATAATGCTTTTTTATTTTCAATATTGTACTGCGCGCTATTGCAATTTTTGTAAAAAGCGATGATGAATTAACGCACAGTTTATTTAATTTATTAAAACGCGAATTGCGATTTGGTGCGATTTATCGTCGTTTTGTTTTGTATTCGCTTCTATGCTGCTGTATTTTTTTTGTTGGATGTTTGATTATCAAGTGGGATTGTAGCAACAAAAGCGCTTTTGTATGCATTGCAGCGACCATTCCAAGAAGTACGCAAAGCACTGTCAACACAGATTCGGGATCTTTAAACATGTCCGGTAGTGCAAATAGCCAGCAGCAACAGCAGCAACAGCAACAACATTCTGGTCCTGCGATTCCACAGTCACCGATTTTAACATCACAGCAGCCGGCACCTATGCCACAATTCATACTAGCCTCCGGACAACTGGTGCAGGGCATCCAAGGCGCGCAACTTCTCATCCCCACATCGCAAGGTAAACGATTAGGAAACTATGCGCTAAACTTTCACGCCCCCTAAAATTACGTAAAAGCTCCTTACGCTGGACCTTATCAAAAGCGCCATGCAACAACAACAAGAACAAACAAACAAATAAGAAAAAATGAAAACTATGCACTGTATACTATAAGAGAAATTTTACTTTTAGGGCTTGCTACACAGACAATCCTAACGATACCCGTTAACCATGTAAATAGTAGCGACCAAATGGTAAATTTAGCTTTAAATAATGGTCAGGTTGTACAGACGTCGCTCGCAAATCTACAGGCCATGGCCCAAGGCCAGAACAACCTACTTAACAGCGCGAATCCAACAAGTAAGTTTTGAGAAAACAGCTGAAATACATGGGGACGATTAATGATTGATCGCTTCTTTTCAGTACCAACAACAAACAGCACCGGAAACCTACCGCAACCGCTATTAAATCCGGCCGCGTTGAATCATCTGCTAACAAACGGTTCGGCCCAACAACTTCTTCAAACACTACCTCAGATCCTAAACAATACGCATCCGAATAATCAGTCGCTATTAAATCCTCTCGCCCAGCCTCTGCTCACCACACCGTCGACACTACTATCGACATCGCTCGCCCAATCCCCAACGACGCAATCACATAGAAATCAGCACACGATCCAAAGTCAGCTGAATCCGAACCACTATCCGGAAAGTAAGCTACATCAATCGTCGCTGAATAGAAACACGTCGTCGCCGAATACGTCCAACATGAACACCATTAATCGCCTCAGCGCTACGAATGGTGAATTAACAATTACCACATCGCTAGGCCCAAATTCTAGTCAAAACTTAAAACGATCTCCATCGCTATCGCCCAGTTGTAACGATAATTCCACCGCCGATCTGTTAATTGATTCGCCAAGTAAGTAAAACGCTACTTTTTCCTGTGTAGGTACGAAACCGAAACGACGCGTTAATGTTATTTATAATAATAATAATAATGGGGCTATATTTGTTGATCATGATTCTTTTATTATGGTAATAACAGCTTTATGTTGCTCTCTATTGGCTTAATTAATCCAACTGCAGATGATAAAATGATTAATTGTAGAATATTGTTGTATCACAAACATTACTGAACAAATTACAATTTAATTATTATTAATGCCCTTTATGTAATTTAATTAATTGTCAATTAAGTAAATTACCTACAATTTTTATTACTATCTACTTTTAATGTATATAATTATACCTATATATTTTTTTATTGTTTACAATATCTACTTGGCGTGGTTTCTTTCTCGAGTGTATCTATTATTTATGTAAAACTTTCAGACCAACCAACAATCAACCAAACGAGTAGTAATGTAGTTGATGGAATCAATCTGGATGAGATAAAAGATTTTGCCAAAGCGTTTAAACTTCGAAGACTGTCGCTCGGTCTGACACAGACACAGGTTGGACAAGCGCTAAGCGTAACCGAAGGTCCAGCGTACAGCCAAAGTGCAATATGCAGGTAAATATCCCACACACTCTTCTTGCTCGAAACAAAAAATGCGAAATGGGGCACGCATAACAAAACGCAAGGGCATCCCTACTCTCATTTTGTACATACATTATACAACTATCTGAGCTCAAGACGCTCAAAAAACAAAATTCTGTTCTTTTCGTTTCCTTGAAATGAAACGCATGTTTAATTTGACTATATATCGATGAAAACAGTAAGTAACTGCTTGGTTTGTTCCCAGTGCCCTGGCCTCTCAGATGTTTGCCGCCGCGCAGCTTTCCTCTCAACAGCAAGCAATGTACGTAGATCAATCACCTATCTTTTAAAACCAAAATAAAAAATGAAATAAGCTCCAAACTATTTTGGCACAAAATTTATTCAATCACAAAGCCAGGGCACTGGCATCGCAACATCACAGTTTGTTTTTGAATAAGCAGTTTGATTGATTAGAAAAGTTGTTCGATTGAAAACATGTCAGTGTCCTGTGCCTCAAACAATCATCTACAATTTAATTAATTTGTATTTATGTAACCGTCTACCACCATCAGTAGCATCATTCAATTTGAATAAGCGCGACAAGTATGTAGCGCGCGCTATCTATGTTAGAGTTTTGCGAAACATTTTTGTGGTAGCGGCGCTGCGATGCGCGAGTTTCCTGTACCACCGTATCACTAAAACACGCTCTATGCCTTTAGGTTCGAAAAGTTGGATATCACACCGAAGAGTGCGCAGAAAATTAAGCCCGTGCTGGAGAGATGGATGAAGGAGGCTGAAGATAGGTTGGTATTAATTTCACACCACACGTTTGCATTCGCATTTATATTATTATAACGTTTTAAAGTTTTTATTCTAGGTACAAGAGCGGCCAGAATCATCTAACAGACTTTATCGGTATCGAGCCGTCGAAGAAGCGAAAACGAAGGACGTCGTTTACGCCGCAAGCTTTAGAACTATTAAATGCACATTTTGAGAGGAACACGCATCCCTCCGGTATGAAAATCTTACATTTAACATAATGTAGAAAAATATAAAACTACATACTTACCCATTAATTCTTCTATGATTTATTAATTACTTTTATTAGCAATGACAACAAGAGATTACATTATTCACTGCATAATTATAAAATAATTGCTGAAGTGTTAGATTCACTTACAATGCTTTGGTTGCTAAGCTGAACAGTCAAATAATTTATATTATATTTAATTAATACATTAAATATTAAATCACTGAAATTGAATTTAATTTATTAATTTAGGTGATAAATTATTTATAAGTAAATACTTTTTGCAATGCTTGACTGCGCCACAATTATAATATTAAGAATTTAATTAAAATGTTTGTTCGTTAATAATAAATAATGACTAATAACTACATACTGTTGATTGATTGGATGTTTGCAATAAAACGTCGCAATGAAACACTTGACTAGATTTAGGTACAGCTGCTAGCTAATAATTTATTGCAGTTTTTTGTATAAATTTAAATAGTAAATTTTCACAAAATAAACAGACTAGCACTTAATCAATATTAAATTTCACATTTTGAGTTTACTTATGCTTGAAAATAATTTGGACCGTATTATCATTCATTGATGTAGTTTGAATAATTCTGTTCATACAATATTTTTGATATTCGCTCATCATTAGTTAAAAGGTTTCGGTAATCCATAGTTTTCTTTGATATATTTTTTATATTTCAATTATTACACAATGCAGTATAAGTACATTGGCAAATTTAAACTGTACCTATGACTTTTATGAAATTTGATTGAAATATAGTAAATATAGCAAATAAGTTAGATAATTTCCATGGAATATGGATTTGCTGGTCACTTACAGTCTGAAGAATAGCCCAAGGGTGAAACTAGTTAATAAAAGCATCAATGTTACTTTATCGTTTTGAGTAACAACCATACAATCCAGATCCCATACATTACAAAAGCTTATTAATATTTTATAAACAAGCTATTGCTGCATCAAACCAAATCACTTGCCACCTAGTTAATTTATTTATTAATTCGTTTATTCACTGATTAATAAAAATATCTCGATCCGAACGAATCCGATCGCAGAATCGTATTATTGTATTAAGTACACTGAACCAGATCATTCATACGGCTCTATTTACCTATCTCTACTCTTCATTTATTTATAACTTTTTTTAAACGTTTAACGAGCTACTTAGTGCTTAGACATGACTTGGAAATTTTTTCCAATCACTCAATTAATTCTGCATAATAATGCCTAACGTTTTAAAATGATTAAAAACCTTAGACTGTTTTGACACTTTAATTAAGCCCCAAAAGAAGGTATCAAAATAATCACTTTGATCGATTTATTCATGCCAAAAACCTCAAAATGAAGCAAGTTTCAATCAACAAATTTTAGAAAAAAAAATTTCTGAAACTGTATAAATTATTTATGTCATTACCTTAATCTCTATTGTTTGTTGTAAGACTAATATTCATTTCTTTTTTGTAGGAACTGAAATAACTGGTCTAGCACATCAATTGGGATACGAGCGTGAAGTAATACGGATATGGTTTTGTAATAAAAGACAGGCTTTAAAAAACACAGTGCGAATGATGTCGAAAGGCATAGTGTAAGAAACAATCATACTGGAAGACTTTAATCCGCACCGATCAACATGCAAAGTTCTGTGATTTACAAATTAAGGATGGAACTTTTCGTGTGTTAGCATTCATAACCAAAAAAACGAAACATCGTACGCAATACTTCAAGTAAACACTAAACTAAAAAGCGGTAGTTTTCGCCAAAAAAAAAAACAGACATGTGATTTTAAATGACGTTCTCAAGCCAAAAAAATATTTAAACAACTCTCTTCAACTGCTGCTTATCAGTTAAACATGTATACAGAAATGAATTTTTGTGTGATTTGGATGATTGTGATAAAGGCAGTTTATTATTGAAATTTTAATAACGGAAACTAAGCGCGCATATCTAATCAGTGGTTGATCCACCTATAAAGAAAAAAATTATGAAAAAAATGTATACGTATCTCATATTTAAAATAAACAAAACAGAAACATTGTAAATACTTACAATAAAAATGTTACATTGAAGAATGATTAATTAGTTTTATAAATGACCAAGTAGAGTATGATGCAATTTTTCTTATAAATTCGATTCTTACTTTTTGATTCATCATTTTTGTTTCGAAAGAAATGGAAATGTGTATGCATCTACAATCAATTCCAATAAGAAATAATAAATGTTCTGCGTATTTATTGATATAGTAATAAAAAAGATTATATATTTTTATATTTTAATTTTTATTAATCGAATCATTTAAAATAACGTTTAAGAAAAAGCAAATGATGGAAAAGTGAAACCAAAATTACGACTACATGTAAATATCATTTTGTGTATATTGAGTTGCCTAGATTACGATTCTGTAAATTCTGAAAAGTTTAGTTTTATATAGAGAATGTGATAAATCTATTTAGGCTTTAAAATTTAACAAAAAGAAAATGATCTACAGTCACATTTCCAATAATTTAGTTACATTTCGTTCATATTATTGATTAACTATTTATGTGTAATAATTGTACAAAAAGAATGATAATTGTAAATTACTAATTAATCTGTTGAGAAAACTAATTGAAAATTAATCATAGCAATATATTTATTGTGTTATTTCACAACCGAGATAAAACTATATACAATATTATGTAAATACTGATTATTTATTTAAAATGAATAAATAAATAAGCCGAAAATCCATGCACAAATTATTTCAACTCGTTTATAACATCAACTTCTAGTTCATTTTTCACTCAATTAGTTTTGCAATTGGTTTTCCAACTTTTATATTATATATATTAAACAAGTAAGGGATTATTGCTGATAATCTCCGAAATGAAACCAAAGTTCCTACTAGCAAATAAGAGATTCAATGTTTGTAAATAATGATTAGAATTATTATAAGCAAAATGAACAACAACAAAGTATAGAAATGGGCAAAATTTTTGTTTTAGCAAGCAAAACAAAAGCAAACAAAAATAAACATAATGAGGGAATCTTTAACAAAAAGACGAGTCTGTGTCAGATTTAGGAATTTTGTGAATTTACCAATTTAGTGATTTAAAAAGCAAAAAAAAACATGAAAAAAATTATTATTATTATTAGTAATGTGAATGACAATTGTAAATGTTCGTGATGTAGATGTATACTAAATAAAAATTATTGTGCTACAAAAAAATATTATTTGATTGTATTACTAGAACGCTTGTAATATTGTGGGATTGATTTGTACGGAAATTTTTGTTCTGAATAATGGTATATCATATCAATTTTCATAGATAATAAAATGCGTAATTATACCTATTTTGGCACATTATATGCCCTACCACTTCGAAAAAGATAGATAGTTGTACACTTTTTAGGCAATATTTAGTAATATGTTTAAACTTAATACGTTTTTCAATGGAAAATTGTAAAAAATTCCAAGAAAAACAATAGATGGACTCAAATTAGAAGTAAACAATAACGTATCTATTATATTATAAATTTAGTCTCATTAGCAATTAAAATTTGTGGCGTTTTTTTTTAATTTCGATAGATCTTGTAGAAAAATAACATGGTTCAATTAAGACCACACAAACTTCGCTTGGACAATATAAAAAATCTATAGAAAGACTGAAAGTATTTGAATTTGAGTTTTAATGGGATGTGAAGAAATTAATCCGCAAAATCTAAACGAGTGGTATTTCAAAACAGACGGTCTATCTGTCGATCGATCGCAATTTTCAATGGTGTACTCTTAAAATATGTTTTATTAAAATATGCATAATAATTTTAATTTTTAATGAATTATAATGAACATTTAATAGGGCGATTGTAATGTCTTAACTGTTAGTTGATGGAATTTAATCATTGTATAGTTATCACTGTGTTTTGACCAACTTTAAAATGTGTACCAAAAAGCACTGATCGGCAATCTTTACAATAACATACACAAAAAGCAATTATAATCTGATAAGTAAAATAGTCGCTGAATAGCATCTTGTTTCAGACCTTCATCTCTTAAAAACATACTTGTAAAGTACATATATACCTACCGAAAATTATCAGATATCTAAAATCTGAAGCAAATTTATTGCTATTAAACATAGTTCTAATGGAACGCCTTCTCCAAAACGAAGTATCGGAGCAATATTTCAGCGAGTTCTGCCTCCACTACACTAGTAGGTATTTTGTCTATTTTTCAACATTAAAAATACTATATTTCTATGAAATACATTGATGAGCGGACAAAAATGAAATTCAAATGATGTGTCTTCTCTAAATTTTACAATTTTGATATAAATTATATATTTGCTTTCAAATTTAGCTAAAGAATGGATAAATTTGAGATACAATCAGTTAGAAAATGGTCAGATTTCACATTTTCATACTTTTTGTACAAAGTTTGTAACTTCAGTCAGTTGCTTGGTTCTTTCTCAAAATGGTAATTTTATGAGTAAATAAATAAATAGAAGTAAAGAATACGCTAATTTTGAAAACAAAATTAGCTTAGAAACGCGGAAATAATAGTATATACCATAGTCTAATAGTGAACTCGTGTTAATGATCGCGCACTCATATACGAGTAAGAAACGAGTAAATTTATAGAAATTAATAAAACTTTAAACAACATGTTATTTAGCTGAATTTTAGTTCATTAAAAAGTTTTGCGCTAGAGACGCAACAAAAGGCATCATCGTACACAACAAAATTTTAGCTGCTATTTAATTACTACTTTCATCTTTGCGCTAATGAAATATTATTTAATTTGCTTTTAGGAATAGGGCATAATTGAAAACTTGCAAATTGTTGATTTTTGCAACGCCAACGTTTGTTCTGCCGGCAAGGTTAATGACGGTATTGTTACTCACTGAGATTAAAATGCTGTAATCAAGCAGAAGGTTCAAGCATCAGGTGAATTTGGATAGACATCAGTTGCGCAAAACACGCTGTTTGTTGAGTTTGCAAAAACAAATGCGATTATCCTTTGTTACCAACTAATACTGGGCGTATTCCTCTAAATTGACTTTCGATAACAAAAAAGGTTTTTCGCAAATCTTGAATAACATAATTACTGAAAACGAAAACTATGCACTATATTTCAACCTAAAAGTTAGGAAAAATGTAATGACGTTACGGTGTAACGCCAAAATATCACAATAAATGTTTTGAGAGTCTTCTTATTGGTGGATTATTTAATCAACGAATTCATCGCTTTTCTGAATTTCATGTCGCTTATCGGCTGCAGCAACCAGCTGAATTTTCGTCGCTTTATCAACGACCGCATTACGTCGTCGTCGCGCTTTTCGTTCTAGTATCTCAACTATGGCGTAACCGGTTACCCCAATGCAGAGCAGTCCAAAGAGTAGATAAATTTTTACACGTGTCGTCAGATAAGGATTGTATGCATACGTTATAACCGAACCTGTTGCTTCCCAAAGACGGAAATTGCTGTAAGACGCCTCTTCTTTGCCAGGAAATAGGATGCCACTTAGCGCTGCAAAACAATTACATGTTAAATCGTTTATACCCTATGACATTGACAAACTACAATCACTGTTTGATTATAAATTGCATACGTACATTTCTGTCAATTGCATACAAATATATAGATAACTATTTGAAATATTGATTTTTAGTGCTTATTTTTGTTAGTACTTTATGCATGTTTTCATAGATGATAAAAACGTATTAAAAATTGTATTCATCTTCGATATATCATGCATTATTATCTCAAGGAAAATGCGCACTTATTTTTTGATCTCAATAAACTTCTTGGCTTTCAAACAAAACTAGCGAAATATATTGCTAGGAATGATATGACGGTTTCAAATAATGTGAGATAAGACCGAAGAACACTGTAGATCAGCGATAAGAAAATTATATTTTCTTGAAGTAATAAAGCATAATACGACGCGTTACGGGCCAAAAATATGAACACAACCAGGACCCTTATTTCCGTTTCCAATTTTTGATTTCTGCTCCCGCCCCCGTGGTTTTATTATACCCCTAATTCTGTCTAGGTTAAAGGTAAAATAGAATTTATTAAAGGGATTGTGGGCCCGGAAGGGCTTTAGATCACAGGGGCCACTATTGCGGCTCACAAAAACATTTGCCGGGGCGCGCCTAACGCTAGGTTAGTGCATCGTGAGAATCATTGCGACGGTGCTGCCATAGCCAGAGCCAAACGCGGAATTTCGCTGAACTATTTTAGTTTCAAGAATCACCACCGGCTGTAATAGCAGCCCCGTCGGATAAATTCAAATAAATTATTGAGGGAAAATCCGCGTGTAGCTATGGCAGCACCGTCGTGTATATTGCCATTATAGAGATTGTCATATTGCCAGATGCCAAATTCGCAATGAATATAAATAAAAGAAACAATGACAAGGCAGGAAAATGTAAGCACTAAATGAAACACCTGTATACAATACACACGCTACCAGCCGGACTTGCTTGTCATCTATCAATTAAAATCTCCTGTTTCATCGCATATTTTCAAAAGTAAGGTTAGCGGATAGATATATTTATGCATCAAACAAGAGTATTCATAGTTTTTGTGCATAAATAGTTACTGTTTGTACAAATATTTAATTTTCCAGAGTGAATTACCATAAATTATCGAATTTATAATCTCATCGTGCGATTATTAGTTTATATTAGAATGTAAATATTTGTTAGTGCAATTGATTACTAAAATTTATGTATTAAATTAGTTCTCCGCATAAAATGTGAAATCCACACACGTAACTATTCATCGTGCTTATTAAGCTTTATATGAAAACTTGAAGGGTGCTCGAAAGAGAAAGATACTTGAATTTTTAATTGAATTAAAAATGAAAAACAAAAGCTAGGTCATGGAATGAGATCGGATCGCAGATCACTTACCATTTATTTGTACCAACCATACGCCGTCTGCGACGCCCCACAATCCGGCGACGACAAAGTAGACCAGCTTATTTTCGCTGGTCGGCTGCCATACCAGCAATGTGGCAATCAAAGCCACGTGAATTGCTAATGCAAATCCAATGGCGGGCATACGGCCAGTAAGCTTGACAACGCTTCCGGTACATAGAGCAGCAATTGCATTACAAACACCAAAGCAGATCATCACAAAGCCAATATTGCCAATGCCCCATCCGCACGATATGAACGACTGAAAAATGTTGCGATTAGTGGCAGTGTGCCGATAAAATTTAATGTTGCTGTTGTGCTACTGCCAGATATACTAACGGCTGTATAGTCCGCTGCTAAAAACGCTTGCTCGGCGCCAATAAACATGGTAATCGGCAGGATTAGAAGCTGATACGGATTGCCTAGCTGCTTCATTGTCACGGCGAGCAGTTTTGCACCGCTTAATCCACCACCACTACCAGTGCGCTTCTTATTATACCTGTGCGAAATGCAATAAGCTCATATTAATATCCTACTACATGGAAGAAAAAGTTAATAACCTGCTCCACATTCACATCAAGTAAATTCCATGAAGCATTTTAAAGAAAATTAATTTTTATGTACGCTAAACATGATCGTGCATGTAAACAAACTAGGTGGGTAGTAAAAATGCAACCATTTCGCATTGTTTCCACAAGGTTTTAATCAAACTGTTGTTGTCGTGTCTATCTCGCGCGATGAATTGCAATATCACCGTTCTTGTTGCTCGGAAAATTTGTCGACTCGGCGCATTTTGCGGTTGTTTTAGCAAACCAGATAAATAGAACAGTTGTGATGCGCAAAAACAATTGCTCGCCTGTCAAAAATCTAACAATTAAATCACAAAAAAGTCTATTTACGCTGCATCGATGCATATTCGTGCCGAATGATTTATTTATATCACAATAACGCGATTATATATTGCATAAGTATTGTTGTATGGTTTAATGTAACTGCGTTGCTGTTTTTGATTCACGCAAACAAAGAGCGAGCGCTTTAATCGTAAAACGCGATGCACATAATTTTAATAATAAAACTAATCCGGTTGTCTCGTTGTGTTTAGAAAAATGCGCCAAGATTGTTAATAACATCATCAAGTCGGTTCTTATTAGAACACTAAGCGCACATAAAATATCCTCGTCGCTGTATGTTTAAAGCTTTGTAGGGCATAAATACACAAGCATTTATTAGAGAGTAGGAGAGAAAAAACTATCCAATCTAGGAGCAAACGAGTAGCTGGAATCTTTCATTTTCCAGTTCCAGCATCGCTCGTAACCAACCGGAAAGTTATTATTACAAATACTCTCATGTGATAAATCGACGCTTTTATAGAAAAACATTATTTTAAGTATGATTTTTTTGCGCAGCGTTGAAATAAATTAGAACGAATTGAAAAGCGCCTCTCTGTTATTTTTTTTATTAAAATGTTTTTCATGCTTCTTTCAAATCCAAATTTTATTTGCACTGACAATACACGGATATATTGTTAAAAGATTATTCATTATGTACTTATGCTGCTTGCACAAAAAGCGGATTTTGTATTTATGTAATACTTAAACACGGCAAGATTTAGCTATTCAAGTCGCAATTTGATAGACAAACAAATTAGCATGACAAAAGAAAAGTGTATGCGCCATGGCATTGCTGTAATTATAAAATTTATGTTAATTGACGAGCATATTTAAATTTATTCGATTTCCACTTTGCTTTTGTTTCTCTTTGCAATTCGAAATAATCAAATGCAAATTCTTCAATCAATTTTGAGATGCAAATGCATACAGCGACAAATTTGTATTTTAATAACGTATAATACCGGCGTATTTTAGATATGCTTACGGATATATAAAATAATAAACAATCTGTAATGCTTCTGATTGATGTTCTAGCAAGGCTGCAAATGTATATATGTATCAATGTTACCTTGTTAAGGAATCCACTCCCAACGCCATGATGAGACAGGCAACAATCATACAGGCTAAATAAATTCCGGCGATGAGGTGAATTTTCGAAGGCGATGGCGGTGTAAGATTAGGATTAGCAGCTTCAACGAGACGGCTCGGATCAAAGTTTGCGCCACAGACATTTTCCGCGTCATTAAACGGCGTTACGTTGGCTGGAAAAACTATATTGGAATTTGTTGGCAGCTCGATGAGAGTGTGCTCGCTCGACAATACTGTAAACATAATAACAACGGCAAATGGAGATGACGCTGGCGTACGCTTCTTCCTTGGCGTACGTTACCTGCCGAGCTTATGAGATTACCCCACACCTGCGAGAACTGGTAGAACATGAAAAAGACGCCGAAGAAGCGCGTCACGACGATGTCGGATGCGATGCCGGTGAGCTGCGAGTACGTTTCCGATATGACGGAGAGGTAGGTACATTTGGCGCACCATAATGGACCGCCGCCAAAGCCAACAAACAGACCGGCCGGCACCATTGTGTAGAATTTCGGATAGAATTGCGATAGGATGAACGGCATGTAGGCGATTAGCGATACTGTCATTGTCCATTTACATCCAAACCACCTACACAACAACAACAACATAGTAATTTATTACCAAAAAAGGATAATTTTACACAGCACGAGAGGAATTTTATTAATAATTTAGATTATTTATCCAGACGCATGAAAAATTTAAAATATTTTCCTAAAAAGCTGTTTATTAATGTATTATTATATTGGATAAAACAACATTGCAAGCGTAACATAATTTGATTTTCTAAATATTTACAGGAAAAATAATTAGATGTACGTATACATAGAAATCAGCTTTGAACGTAGACAACCAAGCATACATAATCCATAGAGTGAGATTTATTGCGCTCGGTTAATTATGGTTGATATTAAACAAAGACGTACGAATCTACTAAGCTGTAGGCAAACTAAATAGTTAACCACTCTTTAAAGGCTGATCCGAATATCACAGATTACAAACGGGGAATCTAAATCGTTAAACCTATGAGAGGTTACGTGCTAAACATTGAGAAGGCACATATTTTTAGTTTTTTAATATTGAATCAGTCTGTAAAGTAGCTCGTATAATGTGTATATTATAAGGTGTCTCAAATTTACGGTTAGAAACTTTTAGGATGTAGGTACATACAGGCGCGCACCCAGGGGGTGGGTTCGCGGGTTTGAGCCTCCCAAGACTGATGTAAAGTTACAAGTTTTACATGACTGGTCCGATAAGTTTCCGACTTTCTCAAATTCTATTTTGTTATTTTTTTTTAGTTTTTACAACTTTTTGCTGTTACGGTTTCTTGTCGTTGTTTTTTCTGTTTCTGTTTTTGCATTTTTGCGCTATTTGACTACTTTGACTACTTGAAAAGTACTATAAAACTGTTGCGAAAATTTGCAAAAAAAGGTAAGAGTACAACAACAAAGCAAACAAATAATGTAAAATCGTAAAAAACCCAATAAAAAATTGCAAAAATCACAGAAAAAGTTGAAAGTAAGCACAAAAAGTACCAAAAACAAAACAAATGGCAAACAGTATAAAAACACTTAAAGAGAAACAGCAATAATAAAAGAGTTGAGAAATTTATCAGCCTACCCATGTACTCGTATATCGATTTCCCTTGCCATCGATTCTATATTTGATCGACGAACCACCTCCAAACGAAATTTTTGGGTACGCGTCCATGTACATACACTCGGGCTCATCTAACGATGAATATAGGTCGCCACATTTACCTGAATTCGGATATTCCAAACAATGCAAACTTTTTGGCAATTTATTGTCAAAAATTTACGTAAACTAATTTGCATTTTTTATGACATTTTTTTTAGGATGAACTCGAGTGTATATACAGAACAGTGCTTCTCAACTTTTATTATTTGCGGACCGGTAAACTTATGGATATTTTTTACAGACTTGCAATAATACTAAGTATAATTAATGTCAATATATGTATCCGATTTTATAAACCAAATTTATGTTTCTTTTATCTCAGGGAATAGGCAATTTTTGTCGCGTGTTACCAGTTGCGAAGCACTTATATTAAAAATATGATTAGAAACAATCATCATATATATGAGATGATATATAGGAACCATAAAACCTATTGTATAAGCATAAAATTGAAATATATTCAGAAGATTTCATCAATCTGTCTTGCGTAAGTTTTATAAATATCCACATTTACGACAATGGACAGACAGATTTGTAAATTATGTCTTGTGTTGTATTAGGTTACCAACTAAGTTCTACCTTTTGCAGAAAACATTTTCAAATACACATTAAAGTCAACATAATATAAAAGGTTATACTGCTTATTTCAGCGAGCCTTCATGGATTTTTCTAAAGTTGGATGTAACTAACAATGTAGAAACTGTGTTAATGTACCAGTGATGTTAAAAAACCATTATTAAACCCTTGACAAAATTTGTTGGTAAAATATACATTATTGTGCTTGAAGGGCTATGTTATCAATTTGTTAACGATATTTGCTTATTCTAGAAATTTGTAATACTTAATTTGATACACCTTGTAGAATATAGGTGTAAATTGCTTTATAAATACAACATTGAACTATTGAGATAAATCCTGTCAATTTGAAAAATACCATTTTGTTGCAATGTCGTCTTCATTTTTACTATATTTATCCATATTTTTTAAATGTTTCTAACTTTAATATATAGTCGTTTCAAATTAAGGTGATTCCACCCGAGCTCGACTGCATTCATATGTTAACAATTTTAATTTCGACGTAAGATTACAGCCGAATGGTAAAAAAAAATATGTACATTATTCAAAAAAAAAATAACCCTTGAAGCTTGAATGAATACGAAGACGTCAAACTTTGTACATTTTCAAAAACGACCTTAAAATTTGCAAAATTAGCATTTAAAGATACCATTTTTTCAACTTAACTATACCCAACTATAAACCGCGATTACTCGCTCCTAAAACGAAAATTTCAAAAAGTACAAAACTGCACGTTTGCATATTCATTTATAGATTTTTTTTTTGAATGATGTAAATATCTTTTATCATTCGGTTGTAATCTTACGTCAAAATGAACATTTTTTCTTATGGGAATCACTTTAAAAGCCATTTTTCTTTAAAAAAGTTGACAGTTTTTACCTGTGCACATTGTCGGGCTTACAACAAATATGGCTCTAAGTTAAGTGACTTCTAGTTAATAAATTCTGCGTGAGACAAAGTAATATACCACTCAATAACCAAGTTAATCTTCACGTAAATATATTTTTATAAACATGAATTTAGGTCAATTTATATAATAAATTAATAATTTCATTAAAAAAACATGTTTGTTGAGTAAAATAAAACCAAAGAAATGAAGAAAATATAAATTTAAAGGTTAATTTGGCTGAATTAATATGATGCCCTTATAAATGGGAAGCTCTAAGCTGCAGCTTGTTTAGAATTAATATTCCAGAATAGTAGATACCGATACTTACTAATTTCAGTTAACAATATGAAACGTAAAATAGCGATCTCTTTGTGGCTTGCCACTACTTAGCAATAAGTCCATGATATGTAATGCAATATATAAGTAAGTATAAATGGGAATGGAAATACTTGAGCACCACATTTAATTTTTTGAGCTTCTCTTGCAAATTCGCATTTTTTAATAAAGGATTCGAATTAAATAAACATCTGTTCGGTTGCGATAAAGGCAACACTTGTATACATTTACGTATAGCTCGCGCGTCTATTATTAATAATATTTTTTGCTTAACCACTTAACGCACAACGCCGTGTCTGACACGTTCATTCGTTTCTGGTCAATTTTGGACATGGACGTGTGTCACACGTCCAATCATATATGGGTACTAAAAAACTGATCATTTTTTGACAGAACAACTGTCGAAATATATCAACTACACTTTTTTAATTAATCTAATTACTATTTTTTGTGAACCAATCAAGTGTTTATTCTTATAATATTAGAACATTTGAAATTAATGTGTGCGTTAAGTGGTTAATAAAATCGAGAGCGCTGTGCGCTTGAAATGATACGTGCCAAGATCAAAGCAACAAAACGAGTATTTGTTGTAATGTTGCTGTAGGTATTGATTGGTAAAATCAAAGTTAAATTTGTAGTATACGGAATAATGTGAAAACTTAAAGTTATCGCCAACTTCACAGCAAAGACAACTTTTCAAAGAGTGAATGTATACGTATACGTATGTAAGCGTTGCGAACAGCGTTAGTAGATTACCAACTTCACTTCAACTTAAATTATTCAGTTTGAATACCTGTCTAATAGGTAGGTATGTGTACGCGTGTATGAATTGAATATGTCATGGTTTGCTTACTTACTTTATCACCAAAACGGGCAGGAAGATGTTTGAGAAAATAAGAGATCCGTATATTGCAGCAAGAGTAAATGTGCCAAGTGCTTCATCTGCATTTATCGAACTCTGTAAATTGGATGCACCCCAAAACGCTGTAAAATGAATCATAAACGCAAAGCCCGTCGCTAATACATTCTTCCATATGCGCCATTGTTCACTTGGAGGAAAATTACTGTCGTTGTTCTCATCAGTTTTTATTCGAGAGAATTTCGGATCCATCGTAGCACTGGAACAAAAAAAAATATATTAACGACGCATTGCCGATTAATCGTGCGAGAGTAACGATCAATTAATAATATATAGGTATATTTTTTTACGACGAAACTTGGAAGTAGAAGAAATGTAGTAGCTTGGGGTGGCTCGCACATAAATTGCGTTTATATGTTATTGAATGTCGTAAATCATTTACATGTTAGGAAGTTTTATAGAATAGCATTTATTCAAATATCGCGCTTCGATGGTATATGTTTTGCACACTTATGTCAACAAGTAGTGCATTCGGGAGACAATGGATTGCTGCATTGTCGGTTAACCAATCAAACAAGCGCCCACACTGTCGCACAATTCTTTACACTTTACACTATACAAGATACAGTATATCACGTAATACTATTTATAGCTTCCTAATTCACAAAATGTTGTTACTTCCTCGTTTTTTTTACTTATTTCCTTGAATAACTGCAAACATATAATATTTGTAGTGTCAACGCAAATAACGTAGAATGTTTAAAAATCTAAATACGATAAATCATTATTTGCTAATTTGCATGCATGTTAGTTTCATGTAAAATGAAAAGATGCCTGTTTTAACGTTTATAAGTCAACTGGAATACTAACAAATTGATAACATTATTAGTAGGTTTTAAAGTGGATATCTACTACTGTGTTCAAAAAGTAAGACCAATTTTCAATTTAATTAGCCCAGATATACTGTACATCAATTATATTTTTTTATAACTTGTAAGCATTGCAATAAACACCTGTAACAATTTTCACATCAAAACATTCATTAGTTTTTGTTTTACGCGTAATGTTATACGACGCTAAAAGTGGATGTGGCGATTATTACCATATTGAAGCAAAAAAGCATTAAATTTTCTTGCAAAAAATCTTCTGGGACCATGTTTCATCAGAAAGCATTGCTTACGGTTGGTGAAATCAGTTAAAAGAAAGTCGAAACGGGTTTGAGGACCAAGAACGTTTCGAACGAGCACCAACCCTTACCGATGTCGAAAAACCAAAGAAATTGTGCTTGGCTTTATAAATATGTCTGTTTGGGACTTGTTGGTATGTTCAAAAAGTGCAAATATAATTTTAGAGGATATTTTGGGCCTAAAACTTGGAAATTATTGACTAATGCCATAACGTTGACAATGCACCACTCACACTGTACTCATTCTTGACTATTGTATTATTGACTATGACTATTGTAGAACCTTAAAAAACCACTGTGGAAAAACTGTTTTGGGACGATAGAAGAGATGAAGCATAATCGCCACATGCACTTTTAGCGCCGTATAACATTCGGCGTAAAACAAAAACTAATAAATGTTTTGACTTAAAAATTGTTACAGACGTTTGTTACAACGCTCACAAAGTAAGAAAAACAATTTAATGATGTGCGATTTGCCTGCGCTATTGCAATTAAAAATTGTTCTTACTTTTTGGACACAGAATTACTTTTTCCTTTTTTAATTTTTTTGCTTGAATAACTGCAAACATACTTGTACTACCAAAGCAACTAACGTAGCATGTTTATAACTTAAAATGCAATAAATTATTTGATAATTTACATGCATCTCAGTTTCATCTAAAATGAAAAGATGGCCATTCTACCGCTTTATAAATCACCTGGTATACTAACAAATTGATAACATTTTTAGTAGGTTCTAAGCTGCAGCACGACTGCATCGAAGTGTTTATCTAATTTATTGCTACGGCAACGTTTATCCAACAATACTGTAATGATGATGATTGGAGGTAATTGCGGGGACTATATACAATTACTTAGTAAAAATAATAGATTGAAGGGAAATGAATTACGCTTTGATCAAAGCCTTATTGGCTCGGTCGGTTATGCAATGCACGAACGAAAAAAATACACAGACATACACACACAGAAATGGAGACATGACTGGAAAAAGGAATATCGCATTACTGCGCTGCTGTGTTTTAAATTCGCCGGGAAAATTAATGTTTTATTTTGTAGTATTTGCATTAATTCAAAATAAATTATTAGATTTGTTTTTTATTCCACTGAACATGAACATATGTTCATGCACATGAACTTATGTGCATGAACATGTTTCCTCTATGTGCCGTTGGTGCAGTGTGGCGCTGTGATAGTTGACACTTGTTCA
>JARJDW010008340.1:0-15154 GCA_030264715.1 Adinopsis sp. GC000173 | reverse complement strand
AACTTTAAATATTTTTTGACATCCTTTGAACAATTCTATGTACTGTTTACTAAACTTTACAGAATTACGCTCTTTGTATGCAAATATTTAAGAAAATCGCATAAAAATCATAACAAATCAAAAAATGACTTTTTATCATATTATACATGAAGCAAAGTCAATTTATGAAGATTTTATGTAAATTTTCATCTAGTTTCCATTGAAAATCGCTAGAAATACTAATAATCTTACATTTTATAATAAAAATTTAAAAAATCACTCAAACAGCAAATAAAGATAGTTAAAATCTAAATTTTAATGCATTTCCATATTTTGTAATCAATTTTTGTCAAAGCTTCATCCATTTTAAAACTAAACGAAAAGTTGGTTTATTCCAGAAACATCTAAAATTTCGAAACTAAATAAAAATTATTAAATTCTCAATCGCCAGTGTACCATGAACACTTCGCAACTTCCTGAAAATGTCCACAAGTTGTGAAACGTTGATATATGAGTAGCATTAGAGATTTCGATGTACACTAATGTAAGTTTCGGAAACATAATTATTGTTTATAATATCCATTTCAAACATCAAAATTAAATAAGAATATTCAATTTTGAATCGCCTGTGTAGTATCAATACTTTGCAACTTCTTGAAACATTCTGTAGGTTGCGAAACATGCATATATGAGTAGCATAAAAGCTTTAAAAGAAATTTCCAATCTATACTGATGATATTTTTCGGAATAATAAAATTATTAATTTCCATTTCAAACTTCGAAATTAAACAAAAGTACTAAATCTTTAATCGCCTGTGTAGCAATTTCTTGAGAATGCAACAAAATGTCCAAATTTTACGAAATATTGATAGACGAGTACCATTAATGTTTTCAAACCAATTTTTGGAAATTAAATTTTCTATTTATCTTGTTTCTAACTTCAATTTTATTAAATATAATTTTATAGCAGCATCAATTTTAGTTTAGGTAATATAAATACAGTTTTCACTCAGTTATTAGAGAATAAATTAATAACAACGAAAACCGTCCAATTCTATAAACTTCCCTGCCAACTTTTTAATGAATTGCATAAATTATGATAATTTGAAGCTGTTTCATGTAAATAATAGAATAATGATATTTCTCAACATGACATAAAACACTAAGACAAGAAACGTGTAATAAACATAATAAATTTCACACCACAAGAGACGCCAAAGACTTAATTTACATTTATCTCAATTTGCAGTCTTGAAGAAGGCTTTTGAAGCTTTCGACAACCAAAAGTCTGGTTCTATTCCAACTGACATGGTAGCCGATATCCTCCGTCTTATGGGTCAGCCCTTCGATAAGAAAATCTTGGAAGAACTCATTGATGAAGTTGATGCTGACAGTAAGTGAAAGTTTGTATACACAATATAAATTAGAAGAAGCAAAAAAGCGTCAATTTCAACACATTATGTGTAAACATTAAGTGCTAATGTAGTAATTACTTTAAATGCCAAGAGATTTATCAAAGCTGAAAAATAAAGCGTACCGTGTTACAATATGAATCCTAACAGTGCGTTAAATTTGTACAATTTAGAATCTGGTCGTTTGGAATTCGAAGAGTTCGTAACGTTGGCTGCCAAATTCATCGTGGAGGAGGATGATGAAGCAATGCAAAAGGAGTTGAAGGAGGCGTTCCGTTTATACGATAAGGAAGGTGCGTATTTTCTCTCATTTATTATCTTCAATCTGTACGTACGCGTGCCAAGCAATTCAGCGCTCGTTTAAATACAATACATATTAATTGTATTTTGCCTTGGCGCGTATTCAATTAGTCACAAATGCAAACAAATTACACGTTTCCTTCATTATCAATCATCAGGTAATGGCTATATTCCCACCACATGTTTGCGCGAGATCCTTCGCGAACTCGATGACCAGCTCACGGATAAGGAATTGGACATGATGATTGAAGAAATCGACTCTGACGGTTCTGGAACTGTTGACTTTGATGGTAATATACATTAACAGCACCCGCTAGTTTTATAATTTTAGCCATACTATTTATAGATTTTAGTATTTTCTTTATACATTTGAAGTGAACGATAAAATCTGTTTTATGTTCTGCATGCTGCTATGACTACACGCATTCTTGCGTCATCCCAATGCTTTTATTTTAAATTAATATCAATGAATTGGTGTTTATAATGCGCTTCTCTGTGATTTCAGAATTCATGGAAATGATGACCGGTGAATAAATGCGTTCGCACCAAAGACTTACATTGCTGATTTTTAACACAACATTACAAAGATTTAATTAATAATAATTTATTATTTTACATATAATATAAATTCTATTTTCAACATAATTATTATTATATTTCTATAATATTACAATAATAAAATGTTTTATTTAACTTAACATTCAATGTATTTTTTATTATTAATAATATAATTAATAATTTTCCAAATTCTAATAAATGTATATCTGAAACGCCAAAGAGATGGATAAAAGCGGTAAAAGTTAATAACATACAATTAAAGGTATAATCGAATCCGATTTTAAGAGTAACATCAAACAACAAAAAATATAAATATTTTGTACCATACGTCTCGTTACGACTAGATAACAGGTGATCATTACATATTAGGCCATTAACCTTAAACATCTAAATGAATATTTAGTTTGGCACAAAACGAAACCTCTACGCGCCTCTAACATCGAACCGCAAAGAAAATCTCTGCATACATATCATCGTTGATGTAAACACAATACTGCAATATCATCCACTACATTTAGAGCAAGCTAAATTATGACGCCGCGATCGAACACATTTGTATACAATTCCTTTCTAAACAACTATATAAGTAATAACTAATTAACAGCAGCATAATAATTTAAGTTTTGAATGCTACGAATATGTACTTGATATGGAAGGAATGAATATATAAAATATGTTTAAATGTAAGTGTTTTGGTCGATATAATCACTCTAAATTAAAAAAAAAACATTGTATTAATTTGCAAATTAAATTATACATATCCTTAATTTAATTTTTAATAAAAATTATTGTACGGTTATTATTTCATTATATTTAATTTTTTGGCACTTTTTGGACACCCTTTAAAAATTTCTTTGATTTTTAATGTTGCGTACGCATTAATCATAAATTTAATAAGTCCACCCAACATCTAATTGAATGCAAAACTTATTTAAGTGCACTGAAAATAGATATCGTTCATCATGAAATTATAGAAAGCAACTAACATTCTCAAATAAATTGACATAAAATGTGATTTATATTGCAGGTGTTAAATCTGCATGTAGTTGCTGGCTAGTTACTCATTTTAGTATGTTTTTTTTATAATAGTCGCATATTCTTTTCAACACTACAACTCCTCACATCATTTAATAAATTCTACGTAATATTTATAGAAGTTGTATTTTCAAACATTATAAATCTGTTTGGTCTTTCATTACTAGATTTTTTTTCACTCGTAATGCATTTAGAAAGTTGTATTTCCAAATGAACAAAAATGCATCCGAATTCTAATAATAACATTAAAAACGGGTTAATCATTCTTATTATTGTAAACTAGTTTATGTAAAATATTACAGCCCTATTTGAGAGATTTTGGCATTTATTAAAAGTGTTGACGTTTTAATGTTCAAAACTGACATAAAACTACAAAAGCAGTCATTTATAGCGTATCAATGTTTGTTAGTGAGGTTATTAAAACTCAACCACTAGTTGGTTAGTAAGTGAAACTACGCATACTATTTTTACCACAACGCATATAGTAATTTTATAATTAAGTGGAAATGCTCAAACTTTAACAATTATGCCACTGTCATCATTACTTAATCTGCAATTCTGACTATATAAAAATATATCAAAATTTATTTAAAAACGCTTACAAACTATATTCATTGTTCATGTTTATGACATGTAAAAATAAATTAATTTAATTGAGGTATAAATTACGGCCCATATATTTTCCAAGTAAAATATTAAAAATAAAAATTTGTATCTATTTTTATGAACCTGTCATAATCACCAACAAAACACGAACACCTGCTATAAAAATAAATACACAAACTCTTGGTGAATCTCAGCTCGCATCTAATCAAATTTTATCTCGTGCGATTCAACATTAAAAAGATTATTTGTACTTTTTGTTTACCAACTATAAATATACACTTCATAGAAAAATACAAGGTTGTAATATAAAATGAATACAACTGCAGATTAAGTAATAAAATCTACGTTAAATGAGTACACCAAAAAGTGATTTCTATAACAAGCTGCATGTGCATCTAAACAAGGCATTGCGTATCGTACATACTTACGTATAACATCTAAAGTAAATATAATATATAGATTTTATAAAAAATATATCACATAGAATAAATAAAAAGTGCAATAATGCATATATATTAAGAGTTAACAATTATTTAAAATATTGTGGAAATTCATTGATAATTTCTCTGACTAGTCTCTGATCACCTAAGCTTTGGCCTGACTCTTCGCAAAAGATGCGAGTAAAACATTTGAGAATATCGTCGCGCAAATGCAAATGGTCTGCGTAATTTGTAGTACGAACAATGCGTCGCAGCAACTCAATATACTGATGCCGTCGCTAAATAATAATTCATTATTATTAATAATATGCGATTTTTTATGATAATTAATCAATTACCTTCTCTCCAGGAGATAAATCCAACACATTGCGGACTGTTATGTCAATAATCACTTTAATATCATTTGTGTAAAATATGTTCGCCGTATTATTGTTGCTAAATATGTCATTAAACAATTTAAGAACCGAATGTGGGGGAGCTGGCTCATGATCGAAAATTCGGACCGGATCCTCTGAAATGAAACAATAATTATTTAATTAAATTATGTAATAAAAATGTTTGATTATCAATGTATCTAATATAAAATAATTTTGTAAAGTGTATTTCTGGACAAAGGCGTATTTTTTCAAGCACTAAGTAAACGGTAGGAAATCAAGTGAGATTAAAGGTTATGTTATCCTTATATTCCTTATATCACTGGTTATACTAAACATTGAAAACAAGAATGTTTATAATTAAATCAGATTGTCTTAAAATTAAGCCTATAACTGATTTATATTTGAGTTTTTGCCGTCGTATAATTGTATAAATACAATAACTTATGAATTAATAATTTTAAAAGTTATAACAATATTGTGAATCAACAATTTGTGTTTTTTATAACTTTTATATTTATTTCAAAAATGGTTCACCAAGTACCGGCAACACCCAAGTTCTTTAGTGAAAATTAATAATTTACTGAATCACAACGTTTTACATAAAAATTAACCAGAACACTGAAGTACCGAATTAGTAACAACATAATGAAAATTTCGGAAGCTATTCAATCTAACTAAATGCTTTGGAGAGCCCCAAAATATTATATTGTATTACGTATCACCTGTATGTAGTTACATAACACTGCATAGAAAAAATACTTCCTTCTAATATACTACTCATATGATTATTGTTACTAAGAAAATTAGTACCTACAAAATAAATATTATACCGACTGCTACCAGTAAGCAAAAACTGCTTATACTAAAGCAGTCAATTTTCTGTAGTTTAAGTGTCTTTAAATGTATAAACTAAACTAAAATATGATATCATGTAGATATAAACAAATTATAAGTTAAATAAGAAGATGAATCAGAATTCAATTCAAACACCCTTAACATGTGGTAAAAATTACAAATAATAATAATGTTTGGAATAAATCAAGTAAAAAATTACCTTCTCTGTTAAATAATAAAATAATTTTTTCTGTAAAATGTTTAGCAACGTCGCGTTCTGCAATTGCCTTCAGCACAACATTATCTTTCCATTCCGGGGAGTTGAACTGAAGATTGAATGAAATTATAAAATTTAGAAACACCTCAACCAGTTCCTCTTCCATTTCATCATGTGGTGGATTTTCGACATTATTCATGATAAATCGTAAGAAGCTGACACCAAGAAATTCTATAAATTAAATAGTATTTAATAAAAAATGCATAATTACATATCAAAAACATTCTACCAAGATGTGTTACTGGCATAGGTTCGCCCATAGAAAACATCATTGTTAATAGCATACAAGAATAGTTAAGTCTTGGAATGTTATTTGAATTAGCCATCATATCCCTAAAATCGTTATGATTTTAATGATAAAATAATAGACAATTTGTTAATATTATTTACCTTGCCAATTCACCGGGAAGTACAGAATTTAACATAATACTTAGTATTGTTTTATCAAGACCGCACATACATCCAAAAGCTTGTAAAAGTAATTGTCGAATTGACCATCTTACCTCCATTTGGTAATATTGAATCAAAGTTGTGATGACATGATAGTGGTCGGCGGAAATTACATGCTTACAAATACTCACATCAGCATTTGTCTAAAAAATAAAGGTTATCGAATTACAATGAATTATATCTGCTGTTTAACCAGAAAATGAAACAATTACAACTTGTAATGAAAATATAAGAGTATTGCCAATTTTAATAAAGAAAATGACTAATAACTTCTCCAAAATAAAAAAAAATTAGTTGAACAAATTAAATACATTTTCTATATCCTAAAAAGTATGAAATGCAGCTATTTGTCAACTTTAATTACATAAAAATCCAATAAAATTATTATTAAATAATTATTCGATGTTTTGTTCATTTGCTTATAAGTAACATAAGAGCTCTTTTAGATGGGGCGACAAGTAAAACGCAAACCTCTTCAGTGGCCATAGTCTCTATGATTGCCATTGCGAATTACATTCTCATTTTTTTGTTCCTTTTCTTATTCTAATTATACAAATATGTAATTCGATGTTTTGGTTATTTGTTTATTAGTAAGAGCTCTTCCACATGAAGCGACAAGTAAAACGCAAACGCCTTCAGCGGAAGTCGGCTCTACACATGTGTATCCAAGTCTTTGCGAATTATATTTTCATTTTTTATTCATTCGTTGAAGACGATTACTTTGTACCTGTCGCGCAAAATGCTGGAAGTAATTACTTACTTTGAAGCAAAAACTAACGAAAAACTTATTCTATTACAGATAATAACAAATAAATCGAGTATGACTTAATTGGAAGTTTTCAATAAATTATAATTATATAGTAAAGTAATAAATACTTACTAGAATTGAAATAAGTTCCTTTAAGTTATCCATAATAGTGCCTTCATCTTCATAGACCGTCCAGCTGCGTTGCTGCGAATCCTCCTTGCAAGAAGTGAGATCACGAAATATTATTTTAAGTCGACTAGCATCGTGGGTTTGATCGATTTGTACATCATCTACTAAATTACTTCGAGTATGGGATATTATTGTACTTAAATGTGGGAAAACAGAGGCTGGAAGCAGTTCATGTAAACCTTCAATCACAGTTTCGACGGCAATACGTGAGTACTCGTGCGACAATTGAGTATTAATTCGTACGCTTTCAACCAATTCGTAAACAGCTTGTGCGTTAATTGTTGGTCCATTATTTCCTAATAATTGTTCATGTTGACTAACATCTGACTTTCTATGTCCGTTTCGCTCTTTCTTGCATTGCTCTGGAATATTTTCCGACGACTTCTTCAAGCTCTCGTTGCTACCATGTATCGGCTTTTTTACTTCCTCATTCTCCTGCTTCTCACAGCTTTTATTTTGATGATTGTTAAGTGCGGAAGATGACGAATTTGATTTGGCTATAGTTTCTAGCTGCCCTTCTGAGTTTTTGTATAATAGCGGTGGTAATTCGTTGGTATCTGATAAAGGAAATTCGATATTACGTTTCATCTCCTTCAAGCGAGCGATGAGCTCTTTCTTGTCCATAAATAAATATTCCGAAGAGATTTCATTATGTCGCACATTGTCCATTACACTATCTAAATATTGAATGTAAAATGTTGGAGTAACAGTGAGTGTTTCGACATAATTTGAAGGAATAAACCCCATTTCACCCTTTTCATTTATTACTTCCCACCAATTCTTGTGTTTTGTTGTTGTTTGGTGTAGAATAAAATAATCGTTCACTTTGAAGCTCAAGGTTTTCGGATAAGTTGCTTTAAAATCATACATACTCCTCAACATCTCTAAATTATCTATAATGAGCGATATAATTGTGAAAAATTGGTAATGTAACATTCTATTAACTACTTAAATACCTATTCGCAGAACGGTATTCGACATTGTTGTAATGTTTCACAAATAAACAATAATAATAAGAATATAAATGATATATTTTCAATATGAAAAATATTAATTTTGTCTGTTAATTTTCTGACAAAATTGTATTACCCCGCCCCCTCTTGTTTATGTAAATTTCATACAAGGACGTATTAAAAGTCCTACAATATACTAACTAAAAACGTATTATAGTAGGGCAAATGCATCCCTCAACATATAAATAACAAGATTCCAACCATTAATTAATTTCAATAACATTGCGATATTATTGTTTGCTACAAAAATACATTTTATCTGAAATAAAACCAGTAAAATTATAATTTCTGTTGTTTTTATTTTTTGCTAGTTCAAATCTAACATGGACGTACGTCGTAATTAAACGAAATATTTTGACAGCACTCTTTTGACAGAAGTATATAGAGTGCGTTTCTCCTTATTCCCTCCACGAAAAGCTGCTTTATGCATGTACAGTGTGTGAGTGAGACGGGATGAATTCTAAAGCGCATTATGTATAAAAGGGAATGCATTAACAACATCGACAACATCCAAAATATAACCTCAATGTGAGCGTTTTGATGTGTTTGAAGAGTTAAAATCGTTGAAATAATAAATATGTCCAAAGAGTATGTATTAAATTTATATTCTTAAATACGAAATTAACAAATATATTTATAGGTACGGCTTGATAATCCCTGGCAAAAACAAACCGGGTTTAAACGTTGTAAAAAAGCCAGCAATTTTTCAACAAGACTCCGATTCGGATGATTCTCCGCCTCGCAGACCGACCGGTGTGTCAAAATTGAAGCCGGAAGATCGTGCCATATCACGAAAAGCAATCGAAGAGGATCCAACCGTATATCAATATGATGAAATTTATGATGAGATGGATCAGAAGCGTCAGGAATCGAAACTGTCGCGGAAAGATCTCGATCGCAAACCAAAATATATTAATCGCTTGTTAGTAGCGGCTGACAGACGTAAGCGTGAGAATGAACGTCGAATTGAACGGCAGGTGCAGAAAGAAAGAGAAGCAGAGGGCGAGGAGTTCAAAGATAAGGAATCGTTTGTTACATCAGCGTACAAAAAGAAATTGGAAGAGTTGAGGGAAATGGAAGAGCAAGAGAAACGTGAGGAATATTTAGAAGCAATTGGTGATGTTAGAAGACAAGGCAATTTGGATGGTTTTTACAGACATTTATATGACCAAAAAGTAAATAAATGTGAAGAAAAGAGTGCAGATATTGTTGAGAAAGAAGCAACAGTGCCAGTTGAAGCAAAAGCGAAAGAAGATGATAATAAAGTTGTTGAGGATAAAAAAGAAAGTAAAAAACGTCATTATAGAAAACGACAAGATTCTAAATCACAATCAGACAGTGATAAGGAGGATGCTGAGAAATCTCTTGCACATTTACCTTCTAATTTAGACGCGGATTCAGATTTTAGCATAGACTCTGATAGTGATGAAGATCAACCTAAATCGAAACAAGCTAAATCATCCACACCACCACCAGAGCCTACAGATAAAGAAACTAAAAATGACAACAATGTGGAAAAAGATGCTACTCAAACAGAAGAAGTCGATGTTAAAGTTGAGAAAAAACTTAAAGTAGACATATGGAAAAAACGTACTGTTGGACCAGTCTTTGATGAGGCGTTACAAAGATTTTTTGAAAGAAAAGCACTGCGTGAATCTGGATAATTTAATAATTTAAATAAATAATTCTATATACAAAAAATTTCATTAACAATTAATATCACACCTCGCAGTAACTATCATCACTCGGATATAGTTTGCGATTCCGTTGCTAATATACTGGTTGTGTAAACGTCTTTAGCTTTCAATTGATGCATGTACGCTAGGAAACATGTCCACATTAAGCTACAAACACTTACAAACGATACACGATTTCGTTCTTTTATATAACAAAAATTGATAGTTTGTAGAAATGGCCATACACAAACAGCAACCTGAATCAAGCAAAAAACAATATGTTAATTGATATGTACGAATTATTGCGTTAATGTGTATTTACCTGATAGGAGGGGAAAAACTTTTGTTTGACCTGCTCCTTGGCTGCTTCGACACCTTTACCCTCTAATAATGTCATACCGAAGAAAAAGCAACATAGGGCTGCTGGACCATATGTCATTTGTTCTACGAGTGCCTGTAAGTAGTATTATACTTTTTTTAAAACGAATATAATTTGAATTTAATTTCAATTTTTATTGACTTCGATAATTTATCTAATTATATTTGACGCATAATATTCGTGATTG
This sequence comes from Adinopsis sp. GC000173, assembly GCA_030264715.1. Lineage (NCBI taxonomy): Eukaryota > Metazoa > Arthropoda > Insecta > Coleoptera > Staphylinidae > Adinopsis > Adinopsis sp. GC000173. The sequence continues at coordinate 4,694 of JARJDW010008340.1, read as the reverse complement.
TTTAAAGCTTAATAATTGAAGTTTGTGAAAAGTCAAAACAATAAGAAAGTAACTAAGGAAGATCTTAACCTAAATATATTGTGTGTTTTTCAAAATTAAATAAAAATAACATTGACACATATTTCCATTTACAAAAATAAATATTTTTACTTTACACTTTTATATATTTCGCGTTTTATTCTGCGTAATACCAACATTGCTATTCATTTTTGCTATAATATAAAAATTAATCAAGTATGTAATAATCTATAGATTTATTATCTCAATATAAATAAAATATAAGAGATATATTATTATAACAATGGACTGGCTATTTATTCGCGCAAATAGCAAACATTTTATGAATGATAATAAAATTTATTTTATCCAACTCATCGTGATGCATTTAAATGACATACACGCTTTTATGTATAATATACAGCCAATTATTCAAAAACTTTTTGGATTTTATCCAACTTATTAAATCTATTGTTAGATTTTTCTACTTATACGTTTATGTCAATTAGATTCAATTATATTTTTAAATCACCGATATGAAATGAGTAAAATATTCGGTCTTAAAATGAATATTTCGTTTGATTTTCTACTGCAAGAATTCTCTAGTGAATGCGATGATGAAGTATTTTGAAACAAGTAAATAGCGCATTCCTAGAAGAGACACCGCAATGATTTATTTTAAAACGTGACATGTGGCTTAATTCAAGCCAAATGGAAGTATATGTTCTTAGATATTAATATAATATAAGCAAATTAATAAAAATAATAGAAAATTCATAATCAAGCGTCACTATCGATTTAATTTCATAAATATTTTATTCAATAATTCGATCGATTTCGACGGCTACGTCATCGTCAGAAGAATAAAATCTTTGTGAAAATTAATAAAGCTAGTATCGTTCAGTTAATTTCTGATTAAATATGTTTCATCGCGCACAATTCATAGAATTAAAATATTATTGTCTTGATTTTATAAACTTTTAAACAGTGAAATTGCTTTAATATAATTTTACTGATATGTATTGTTATGTACCTTAGTAATAGCAACTCTGAGTGTTGCTTGTGGCCATATCAATGTACTAATTCGTATCCAGCAGTAAAGCGTTGGTGCGGTAAAAAGCCCTCCATAAATACTGAAACGTAAAGCCTGTGCGTAATTGTAATTTGTATGATCTTTGCCAGCAATCGTTTGCTGAATAATACTTGATGTCGGCCAAATTGCACCATACGATAACATCCCTCGTACGATGGGATATTTTCGGGTGTAGGCGACAAATCTTGAAAATACTGTCATTATTCCCTCCTAAAAGTTTTTTTAAATTATATATCGTATTTACAAACACAATTAACACTTACTTTATATACTGAAATATGAATTTAATCTATCATTTAGCACATGCTGATTTTTTAAACTGAATGTATATGAAGCCTAATTATTTTTGAGGGAATTTAAACCTTGGAACAAAAAAAAAAACAATTCTATTACTAAATGTAGGTTGCGTCATCATTTGAAGCACGTGTGGATATTTATCACGAAGGACGTTTGCGTGCGCAATTTGTTATATTTTTTACTGAATTGGCTTCAATTTGCCTCTGAAAATAGCATTAATCTAAAAGAAATATGTTTTCCTCAGGTAACAAACGGTATATTTTCATATGTCAAACGTCACTTTCAAAATAGTTGCGCTTTTCATCAATAGATGGCAATGCAAAAAATATTTAGCTAAATTAGTTGCATAAGTATAAAACATAAAAAATAAATTTATTTTTTATTAAAGTTTTTATTAATAATAATTTAAAAATTGAAAAGTCGTTAACATTTTATAAATGATGCTAATCTTGTAACGAACTTTACTCCCAACGAAAAGCAGTAGTTTTTCTCAGAACTCACTGTGTTGCTAATGGAGAGAGATTATCCGTATTGGGTAATAACAGTAAATTTGCGTCATCCAGAAAAAGTTAATATGCATATAGATTAGAATTGTCGCAAATAGAATAATAGGATGTCATTTGGCAAGTTATACGTGAAACTTTAACGGATGCCTAAAGTTTCTCAGAACTTAATGACGAGAAAATAATTTGTTGAAGGTTGCTTGCTAACTAGCATAGAAAGTGCGGTGTAAGTAACCCAAAAAATTGTTTCCGAAACATTTGGATTATTCATTACTTACTGCAAAAATATTCGGTTTATTCATTAGTTTAACATTGTAGTTCAAAGTATATAAACGCGTCGTATGCGCATAAAATCACTATTACCGGCAGATTATTAATTTTGTAGTTTGCATAATAAAATACAGTAGTAATAATGGTAAAGGTAAATGAATTATGTAAAAATGTGTGCTTATTTTATTTAATTATGGTGCATTCATTATTATTTTGGGTTAATTGGATTAGGATAGTAAGCTGAACTAAAAGATTTTATTATTAACACTTAATCATTAGAATAATTCTTCTAATGAATAAAATCAAGTGTATTTTAATTTAGTTATAACTATCTTATTCCAATTTAAAAAATATTTTAACGAGCATCTAGAACACAATTCTTAGAATTAATTATCGTAACTCATGACTTTCCAACGCCCTCTTTTGGGGGTGCATCTCAAATTTGTATTTTTTAAACAATTGTAACTATTTAATATAAACACTGCGATTAAATTACTGAGATCTTAACTTATGCTACATGAAAATGATGTAAATTCGATTATTTTGTAAAACTAATGAATATGTCGATCATTTTCATAGTTTGTTTTTCAACTACGTTTTATAAATGGAATTAGACAAAAATATAAATTTAATTTTGTTTTTAAGTACATATTATAACACATTCCACCAACCTGACAGAAATGGGACAAGCTCCATATCTATATTGTATAAAAATGAATGTGCCTGTCTGTCTGTACTCGATAGATTCAAAAACCATGCTACGTATCGCCATGAAACATTTGGGAGTTGTTTAATATAGCTCAAAGCAGCTTTCTGGCATATTAAACATTAGAAGAAGACGTTATATTCGATAAAATATATTGTTTTGTGAAAATAATAGGACTGTCAATTTGACAGCTGTCAGTGTGACAGGACTAACATTCAAATATTCAAACATTTACATTAAATCCTTGCAGACGATCATATTTATGCCTCCGTACCGGCAGGATAGAAGTAATGCGACGAATAATTGACTTTAAGACTTTAAAAACATAGTCAAATTTTAAACGGGAAATTATTCTAATCAATCTTTACTGAGCCAGAGCAACGACTGTGTGATTCTTTTTTTATATTTTTGAATTGCAGCTTGTAAAGGGTTCAATGTTTAGATAAGCAGGCAAGTTTAAAACTGCAACATTATTTGGTTTGTACTATTTTTAGCATGAACGATATATTATTTGTAGATTTTGGGTAAATAACTAGCCGTAATTAGCACAATTTTTAACAATATATTCTTATGTAAACAAAAATACATACATAAAACTGCTCAAAAAATGATTATTATTATTACTACAATACATTTGAATTGCGCAACTAGTCACTCAATTAATAAATAAAATCGTATGCAATTTAAATTAACGTGTATACAAGCCTAGATAAAAATGTCGTTTTCACTTCCTTTATACAGTTTGCAGTTGAGCAGTAAATATTCCATTCTTGACGAAAAAAAAACGCAAGTATCTAATTGTAGTTTAATAACACTTCAAGGATTTGTTGTGACTTTGCGAATTTTTGGAACAACAAAGAAGAAACAAATATTTATGTTTGCAGACTAGTATATGAAGAAATTGTTTATTTTTAAATTCACCAAAAATTTTTTACAATGACAATGTGTTTTGGTATGAATGATTTATTAATCTTCTGATAATGCAAATTATTTTATTTACAATCAATAATAAGAAGCTAATACACCTGTTGTTTATTAATTTATGAATGTAATAATTTACTTTTAATTTATTTAAATTCCACTGCAATTATTTTTATAATAATATATGTGTAATAGAGTTTTTTGCAAATTAAATGCCCACATTTATTGAAATTAAAAACCATTTGCATAGGAATGCGATATGAATTAATTTTTTTCGATGTTGCGACAACTTAATAATCATAATTAAATTTTTCAACTAATCAATTAGTATTAAAAATATTGGTATTTTATGATTAATTAGATTAATTAAAATGTAAATTTGGATGGAATATTTAGTTTTTTTGCAATATAGGATTTCTCCCGACTTTTTTAATTAAAATATGTAGCTGTTGACATTACAAATTGATTGCAAAGTTCATTAGCCAATAGTTTATGCTTTTGTCTAATCAAATTATAAATATTGCCAATCAAAAATAAATAGCTATACTTTTTTAAGATTGCATAAAATTGTATAGGAATGTAAGCAATATACTTATTTTATTTGCATATAATTGTATTAACATTACTTGACAGTTATATCTAATGTAATATCCATTATTAAATTAACAGATTGTGTCAATTAATTTAAATCACACTAGATACATTTCACTTCGATTATTGGTCAAAATAAATAAAATAAATAAATCAAAAACAATTTTGTTAGATTCCTTATGCAATAATACATATTCCATAGCAAATTTAAATTACAAGAAAATGTTATCTATAGCAAGTAAAACACTATAGCTATTAAAATTTACAGTTTACAATAGCACACTTAAATTCATAAATCATGTCAAACCATGACGAG
>JARJDW010008328.1:0-11032 GCA_030264715.1 Adinopsis sp. GC000173 | reverse complement strand
TAAATTTAATACTAGAATTTTGTTCGTTTAAGAATTTCAAAAATAAATCCAAAAGTCTTTTAGTACCAGTCCATAGGCATAAAATATCGTCAACATAACGGTAATAAAATTTAATATATTTCTTATAAACATTATTATTCAAAAACCTATTTTCTAAAAAGTCCATAAAAATATCAGATAAAATTGGAGAAAGAAGAGATCCCATAGGTAAGCCATCGTTTTGTTGGTAAAAGTCACTTTGAAATTTAAAATAATTTTGAGAAACACAAGTCTAATAGTTGCAAAATATCAGATTGAATGGTAGGATTACATGGAAATGTGTGCAGTGCCGTTCCGATTCTACAATCAAGTCCAAATCCACCTGTCCGATGAATTTAATTGAGCTTGCATTTAGTCCCCTAAATTTCAAATTATGTGGTGGGGAATTGATTGCAATACCTTTAGGCAAGTGCTTTAATTGAATAAAGTTTACGGGCTTTCCCGTATCTATTAACGCTTGGATTTGATATGACACGGTTTTGAGTTTGTTCTTAATGTTGTAGCTTACTGTAACAAGTAGCTGTTCATTCGAACAGTCAACAACATTGATGTCACGTCCGGACGGTCGCGTTGTTTTCCCTCCAGGCCTTCGGTGCTGTGTCGACAATAGTCCCATCTGGTCGCAGTTGTTGGAGAAGTGGCCTGCTTTCCCGCATACGTAGCAGTTGACTTGCGTTCGTGGAGTAGACGACTGGCTGACCATTCCCATTGTCGATAACACATCTGGCAACGTCGTGAAGCTTTTGATCTTGGCCAGGTTTCGTAAGTTCTCGAACTGGATGCCTTCGATTATGAACTGAATGATGTCGTCATCCTCTAATCCAGCGATACGCGCTAGTGACACCTTTTCTCTAAAATAACTTGAAAATTCTTCGCCGTACTTCCATTTTAGCGCCTGCATTCTTTGCATGGACGCAACTTTACTTAATGGGGAGCGTAATGCTTCTTCCATGTCCGCAAAAGTTCGTCTACGGTTTTATGTATGATCATGGTGCTGGAGTGGAACCATTCCGCCGCTTTGTTGCTTAACTTTCGCACGAACAGTACTTTTAGCGTCTGCTGATCAACAGCATACTCGAGCTGCACTGCTCTCACCTTTTGGATCCACGTGGTGACATCCAGACTTCCTTCGCCGGTGAATTCGGGAAGGAAAATTGATAAAGTTGTAATCACCCTCGTGTCCGGAATTGCGTTTTTTCTTGGTGGATTGGTAAACGGCTTCTTGGTGGATTGGTAAACGGGTTTGTTCTTATTGGAAAGTCGGTTGACGAGCACGTGTCGTCACGCAACTCGTCCAACGGGTCGTTGAAATGCATCGACATCTTATTTTACGTACCCCACACCTGAATTTATTAGGAAATGAGTTGATTGATTGAACTTATTATAAAGTACGAACGAGCTGATTGAATTTCTTCTAAAGTACGAACGAGCTGATTGAACTTCTTCTAAAATACTTTATTCGTAAGGTCCGCCAAACACGTTCGGCTCCATCCACTGTCAGGTCGGAAGAGAGCGAGAGCGAGAGCCCCCTTCCTTCCGATCATTGTTACCTACATAATATTTTTACACTATTAGATCTACTCAATGATGCATCATTGCATTTACTACATAAACTTATAACAGTTTTATGATTTCCCACCGTTCATCTATTGTTTTCTCCAAAAATGGGTCGCACTTATTTAAATAATGTACCTTACTGCAGTAAAAACACTTAATTTTTGAAGGTGTCGCATTGCTTGTATAAGAAACCTTATTTGTCTTACTAGTTACGGACTTGATATGAAAACTTTGTGCATTTTCCAGATAATTACATTTTTCAATTAAGAATGTTTGCATGTTCTCATAATTTGGCATATCTGTTTTATTTAATGTTTTCTCTCATTCTTGTTTAGTATTGTAATCGAGCTTAGATGTGATTAAAAATATAAGTAAATCATTGTCGGATTACACAAGTCTCCCAATAGTTTTCAACGCACGTATGCGCACTCTTAGGTCGTCCACAAACTGACGCAGCATGGTAAATGATTCTTTTGTTACAATTGGTAGAGCGTATATTGCTTGTATATGAGCCGTCACCAATCTCCTACGATTTTCATATTTTTCTATTAATAATTTCCAGGCTTCATCGTAGCTCCCTTCTTCTAATGGTAAGTTTTTAATTATGCGTGTTGCTTCACCTTGAAGAGCTTCGCGCAAGTAGTGAAATTTTTCTTCTGGCTCTAATTGATCATTTAAATGTACTAACTTTTTAAACTCTGTTCGAAATGTTAACCAATTTTCAATTTTACCGTCGAAATTGGGAACGTGAATAGGTTGTAAGACTAATTTTCTTTTTGTATACTTTATTTTAGTGCTGTCATTGTTTGTTTCGTTTTTGGGTTTGACGGCGTGTGATTCTGCTGTTTGTATTGTAATAATTTCTTTGCTCTCTAATAAAGTATGTACGTATTTAAATATGTTATCATACTCTTCTTCTACGTCTAATGAAGGGTCAACTTCAGAAAATTCATCAAAATCATATAATTTTTTTAATATAGCTTGATATGTGTGATACATCTCCTCGATATTTTAAATTATTTGTAAAACTAGGGTTCGATCTTGCATATCACTAAGTTCAATATTTGAAACAAACTTTTTTCAACCAGTAAATTCGCCAATAAATTTGTTGCAGCTTCGCCAGTAAGTTCGTTACAGCTTCGCCAGTAAGTTCGTTACAGCTTCGCCAGTAAGTTTGTTACAGCTTCGCCAGTAAGTTCGTTACAGCTTCGCCANATTCGCCAGTAAATTCGTTGCTAAATTCGTTGTAGCTTCGCCAGTAAGTTCGCTGCAGATTCGCCAATTAATTCGTTGCAACTTCACCAAGTAAATTCGTTGTAGATTCGCCAGTAAATTCGTTGCTAAATTCGTTGTAGCTTCGCCAGTAAGTTCGTTGCAGTTTCGACAATAAATTCGTTGCAGCCAGTAAGTTCACCATAAATTCGCCAATAATATAATAAATCGCCGCTAAGACTAACAAACGACGATATCCGGCTCGAAGGACCAATGTTAATAATGATAATAATGTTAATATTAATTCACCAAAAATAATGCGTGTGTTGCAACGAACTCTAATTCAATTCTATTTATTTTTGCATCATAGCAACATATATTTTTACAACTTTTTTTTTATATCGAAATGCACTGATGACTATGATCGTAAACAACTAATTTAAAACATGTAAAGCAGGGTTTACTACGATCATAGTGCTATTCTTAACATATGGTATGAATATAGAATTGCCAACTTCACTTTAATGTAGCAATACCTAAGGTAGGATTAAATTAATTTTGAAATTGAAAAATTTTAATTGTAACTTTAAGACATGATTAGCTTAACTCCTCCTTCAGTTAAGAGGGGATTAGTGATTTGATTATGAAATCGACCTATCAATTTAATTCCCACCTTAGTTATTGCTTCATTTAGTGAGGTTGGCAATGCTGTATTCCTAAATATTTTTAACATTTCCACCAAACTAACAAATTCAAATTATATAAATATTTGTAAATTATTATGAATTTGTTTGTAGATAATTTCAAACGTATTTTTCGTTATTCGAAACGATGATAAATTTCTAGTTTGTCTAAACTATTACAATAATTGATTTTTTTATACACTTTTTGTCTTCTTCAAACTTCTTCATCGTCCGAAGATGACGATGAAGTCTCCCATACATGACAGTTCATGTTAAACACAATTAAGAACACTTCAATTATAACTTAGAATTTGTAACCTAGAAATTGATGCTTGCTTTTATTTACATGTCAATTGACACTTAATTCTCATTTAAAAATTTAAATATCCGATGTCGGTCCCTTAACTTTAATTGAGGATTAACATTAATGGTCGGTTAAAAAACATTATGAAATTTATTTTAATATTTATGGAAAACATAAATTTTTACAAACCGTTAATAGTATATTATGCAATGAGCATTTAATGATGGCCATTACGATGCGAGTACGGGCCATGAGCCGCTTGCGCCGAGTGGCGTATAGAGTGCGAGTATCGTAATGACAATTAATTGCGAGTAGTATACACTTTTTTCTACTCTCATATACGCGTAGTAATAATAACAACTTAACTTGCAAGTTAAATTTTGCTATTTTAAACCCCCAACTGGTTGTATGTCACAAGTTTTCAACATAGAGCGCTAGATGTAGCAAGCCGAAAATTGTGTCTGTGCGCATGCGCATAATATACTATAGCAAATCAAAATCAAATGAGATGGGCCTGGCAATCTTGATAAAGCAAATATTCGCGATCCTATTAGTTAAAAATCTGTATCATAATGAAAATCTGTACTTTAATGAATGCTATTAAAGTAAAGGCACGTGACTTATAATAGACACATTAAAACATGAGAGTAGAAAAATATGATTAAAAAATCGGCCCTAATTCAAGTAGAGTATTGAGTATTATTAAAACTATTTAAATCAAGACTTAATGGATAGGCCTATTACCATATAAGCAATGTAAAAAATTTATAAAAACTCTTAGGCATTTTCTTAGTAAAAAATCTTTACGTTTTTTTTTAAGTTTACATACTTACATTGGACATTGGATACATAAACTTTTATGTAAATTTGTATACAACATCTTACATTAATTTTAAATAAATATATAAATTAATTATCTTTGAAACAGATGCAACTTTGCAGAATAAACTCTTGGGAAACAAAAGGTATCTGATTCCATGTTTTTTATTTAAATAATGTTAAATATTTATTTATTCAGTACAGAATTTCTGTGAACATTATTGCTGTCCTCTAAACATTGATTGTGAAAAACTATAGCTAACAAGATAAGTGTTAGAAAAAGTTGAAGTAAGACGGATGGAAACAAAATAAAACGATACTGTGACTATATGAATTGTTTTGCGTCTTATCATTTTTAAATGTATTGCGCCAAGACATTGGTTTGACCTTTATATAACTATTAAAGATTGTTATAGTTAAAATTGTTAGAAGATATAAAGAAACTTCTATCTAAGAGTAATTTTATTAAAAAATGTGTGATTCTATTATAATAATTATTATTTCGTTATCAATTTTTTATATACTTCTTAATAAATTGTTAAAAAAATATTATTGTATATGCAGTATAAGTCAGTTATAAGTAATTTTGAATAAATAACAAATATAATTTGCAATCAACATAGACCTATAGACGAAGAGACTCCATTTAATCTGTGCTAGAGGCATGCAGGGTAGGATAGACAAGGAGAAACAATCCTATGCAAAGCATATAAATTGTTTCTTTACTTTATTATTTCTTTCACGTTGCAACCAACTATAGACTTATGTTGCTAACGCATACTTGAAACTTGTTATTTTGTATTTTTCTTTTCATTTCTTATATATAAATAATTAAATAGTCAAAACCGCATAAACTGTCTTTAATTTCATATTTCATATTTCATATCCCACATCGCCAGCAGCTGTTTATTGTTCAATGAACATGTTTCAGTTATACGTATGTTTCAAATGAAGGAAATGAAAAAAGATTAGTTTGTCGCGCATTCCTAACAGAATTCCAAACCCTTCTTCTTCGTCTATACACCTACGTGCCCAAGCCATAAAAACATGAGAATAAATTAGACAAAAAAGAATTAATTTACCAATTGCAAAAAACTCATAGTTTCAGTATGACATAAAGGGTGATTCACTCGGGACTGACGGTTTTTAATCGTCTATATTTCGGGAATGCGTAAACATAAAAACACGAAATTGGGCTCAAAATTTTTCTCATTTACAGAAGTATTGGCTGCATGCGAGAATGGAAAGCAGGGGTGGACGAATTCGCGTAAGCAGAAAGATGAAACCATGCTTCATCAGTAAACCACAGACGAGATAAATATATAGACCAAGAAATGTCAAGTATCGCATTGATTGCGACAAATTGACAACTTTGGCGCACAGCTCAACCAATCAAGTTTGAGGAATTTGGGAGTTTCAAATTTGAAAAATTAAAATTGATCAAGTTTGGTTATGTTAGTCATCCGTACGTTAATTTTGTGTCGAATCTCAAATGTGAATTGAAACTTGACGAATCAATCATTTCTTTTTCGCGTGTTTTTCACCATGCTTCATCGGTAAACCAAGAAAAGTCAACTATCGCATTGATTGCCAGTAGTTGCAGGAAAACTAAAATTTAAATCGCCAGATCTGCAAAAACGTGTACGCTGCTGTGAATAGTTCCTACAATTGGTCGCAATCAATGCGATACTTGACATTTCTTGGTTTGCGGATGAAGCATGGTTTCATCTTTCCGGTTACATGAACTCGTCCATCACTGCCTCCCATTCTTGCATGCAACCAAAACTTCAGTAAATGAGAAACATTCTGAGCCCTATTTTCTGGTTTTTATGTTTACGCATTCCCAAGATATAGACGATTAAAAACCGTCAGCCCCGAGTGAAACACCCTGGACGTAAACTTGCCGGCGGGCATATAATAATGCTTTAATGTTAATTCTATGTGTTTATCAATATAACATTCTTGTTTGAAAATTGATTATTCCTTTTAATTCTAAATCATTATACAACAAACTTTAATACATTATTTCGAATGTCTTTCTCTTATTTTTAATTGCTTATTGTTAAATATTTAATTATGTTCTATAACATGTTTCAGCATGTATGATCAATGTTATACGTGGAATTAGATTTTCAAAGCAAACGAACACACTTACTTAATTTTGAAAAGGACCATAATCTAGATGAAATTATCGCACTTACCATAACAAAAAAAATAAAAAATTTCGATATTGGGCATAAAAATCAACTGATTGACTTCTTTCTGAGTAAACTACTATTTTTGAAACATCGATTAATCTTTTCATCCATTTATACAAAATACTTTTGGCCATGACAACATCGAAAGAATAACATATTGATTTTGTCAAAATAATCTGATATTTGTGAAATTTTGCATTTATTTATTAACCCCCGGTTAATTTTTAAAAAGTGAAAATATGTTTTAAATTCATTTCAGGCCAAGCAAGTATTGATTCCAAAATCTCATAACTAGAGTTTAAAATTCTTGATCAATTATCCCTATACTGTAGTCGATCCGGGGACATAATGTATGTCGAGTAGGTTCATTAAATTCGGCAACACGCTTTTGTTTTAAAAATCATAGTTTAATTATAAATTCTGAATACGTGGATCGATATTATTTTTAAAGCGCATCTGATGGTTAGACCCGGATAATTATTTCAATTTTATAATCAAATTTAAGTTATTAGAAAATAATCAATTACTTTGATAAATCAATCATTTTTAATTATTTTAATAATCTATTTATTTAGATTATTCGTTTAATTGATTTATCCAAGCTATGGGAACAAAATGTATAAGTGGCTTTCGCGCTTAAAAAAAAAGAAAAACAAATATTATAAATCACCAGCCTTGCACTGCTCCTTTATTTCCCCCCCCCCCCCATTAAAAAAGAAAACAGTAAAGAGCATTTGGTTGGATGCATACTATTTAGAAAAATCAGCCAACCCAAAATAAAGGACGAGAGCGCAAATAGATTGAGAAATGTTGTATCCTATACCTTAAATGGAAAATTGTCACTACAGTTACGAAAATTATAAATTGAACATATATTAAATTTTTTTTTTAATTAAAATTTGATTATAACATTCATGGTATCAAACATGTCATAACACGTAAATAACTTTTTAGTTTAGCACAATATTAACGATAAGTTTATAAAACGATTCAATTAAATACACTTTTTTTATACTTATTTTTATATTTCCTATATGTTTTAATAATTTAGTTTCATTAAATTTTCTAAAATCATAAATCAAAGTATAAAACTAGAATTGAAATTTATATTTATTTTGTCATCAATTTTATTAGGTAATTCGCGAATCTCCCAAGGCAAGGAACAATATTTTATTTAATAATATACGGAAAAATTTAATATTGTTACAAGCTCCGATTTGTATTAATAAATGTGGTTAAATAAATATAAATACACTCGCGGTGACAGCAATAAAATTATTGCATTGGTAAAATAGTTTAAGTAGTGAAAATAGAAGGTGATTCACTCGGGACTGATGGTTTTTAATCGTCTATATCTCGAGAATGCGTAAACATAAAAATACGAGATAGGCCTCAAAGTTTTCCTCCTTTAATGAAGTTTTGGTTACATGAGGAAATGGGAGGAAGAGGTGGACCAATTACTCAAGAACGGAAAACCGCCCACCACGAGAAAATTTTCTGATCGTGTATGAGCGACTCATGTAACGCATGGAAATTCTTTGTGACCCATGTTTGGGTATTCTGCGTAACCGGAAAGGTAAAATTATGCTGCATCGATAAACCAAGTAATATTAAGTATTGCATTGATTGCGACAAATTGCAAGAGTATTTCACACCAGTGTACCAGTTTTTGCAGATTTGGTAATTTCAACTCTTGTTTAGTTTCAGTTTTCCTGAAATTTATCGCAATTAATGCGATACTTGACATTACTTGGTTTACCGATGAAGCATGGTTTCATCTTTCCAGTTACGTGAACGCGCAGAATGCCGGCATGTGGACCACAGATGATCCCCATGCTTTGCGTGAGTCGCCCTTACACGATCAGAAAATTTTCTTGTGGTGCGCGGTTTGCCGTTCTCGAATAAATGGTCTACCACTTCCTCCCATTCTCGCATGCAACCAAAACTTCTTTCGATAAGCAAAACTTTGAACCCTACCTCGTAATATTATGTTTACACATTCCCGAGATATAGACGATTAGAAACCCGAGTCCCGAGTGAATCATCCCGTATATCCATTTTAATCAAATAATTTGTTTTGAAAAAAAAAATCACATAGATTTCGATATTTTAAGCTAAATAAAATTTAATAAATTTGTTCATACTTTAATTTGTCTTCCCCGAAAAAGTGAATCGTCCATCGCCATCGCCGTTTGTACCGAATCCCTATCACCAAACTCAATATACGCAAAACCTTTCGGATGTCCATCAAATTTATTACATAATATCGTAACTCTGTTGATTGAACCACAACCATGAAAATGTTGTTCTAGTTCCTCAGCTGTCGCGCCATAATCTACATTCCCTACATAAATGCTCCTATTATCCACTTCCATCTTCTCCTCAAGTGACATATTTAAAGGACTGGCTAAATAATTATACAAATCAGATTATAAAAATACGTAAGGATTATTTTCGTGTACATACTAAGACTGGGAGGGCTACCCATATTCATCTGCTTATCCACTTCGCTTTGCAGCTGTTTGAGCTTCAAAGCTTCTTCCTCCATTTCGCGAACGCGCACTTTTATCGCCTCCAACTCGGGATCATTATCTCCAACGCCATCACCGTCCATTGTATTAAGAAATGAGTCCTCATTTATACCGTTCGTATCATCAAGCATAGCGTCTAATTGATTTTCCGTACCTAAGCTTCTTAAATCTTCATTGTTCGCCATAACCTTAAAAGATGTCAAATTTAAATAATTATGTTTCACAATACAGAATAAATCCATCAATGACTTGCTTTGAATTTATCTCAGTACAAACATTTTTATTTACCTACTTAACTAGTAGCTTCTATTAATATTTTATTTTAAATATTTTTTATCTTTTTTAGTAATGACGCCACTAACAACAACTGGCAAATTCAACAAACTAAATTTCAAACTCGTGGTTTATGTCTCTGTGATGGCTTGTCGACGCTTGACGAAGTTTCACCAATGTATAGCGGGAAAGGCCCTCTAATAATCGGCGCAATTAAACAATGTCATTTGAATTTAATTTAAATCATAAAGTGTTTGCTTTTATATTTTTTGTGGCTGGAAAAACTATTAACAATTATATCAACTTACGTATTTAACTGATATTTCCGTACAATCTATTTGTTTGATAACACGACAGAGAATAGAATAGAAACCTCTTCCCACGATGGGCAAATCATTGGCCGCGTGCGGCCTTGCCTCTATTAGCAAGTCGTGTGGTCTGTACGTACACGAATATTTATTCCAACTCAAGCCTAATCTGGTCTCTGGAACATTTCCGGTCCGATATCGGTATATTCTCATAGGTCAAATAATGTTTGGCCGAATGCAGTAATATATTCAAATTCTCTGTACCTACACGATTGTATGAAATTGTCAAAATGTTTGTATAAAAATAATTTAAAGTTGTGACGTGACAAAACTTTCTACTCTCATGTTTTAATTTGTCTATTATAAGTCACGTGCCTGTACTTTAATAGAATTCATTAAAGTACAGATTTTCATTATGATACAGATTTTTAACCAATAGGATCGCAAATATTTGCCTTAATCAAGATTGCCAGGCCCAGTTCATTTGATTTTAATTTGATATAGTATTATGCGCATGCGCGCAGACACAATTTTCGGCTTTTGTTGCTACATCTAGCGCTCTATGTTGAAAACTTGTGACATATACCAGTTGAGTGTTTAAAATAGCAAAATTTGACTTGAAAGTTAAGTTATTATTACCCCGTGCATATGAAGGTAGAAAAAATAATGTACACTACTCGCATTTAATAGCCATTAAGATGCGAGTATGGGGCGTATAGAGTGCGAGCGGCTATCATTAAATGCTCATTGTATAATATACTATTTGATGCGTTTGGCTCGGTGTTGTCACGAGGGAACACGATTTCCCTACTAGTGGCCACAATTGGCCGTTTCTAGACGTTTGCTTCTGTCAGACTTTCAAGTTATTGACAATACAGGCCAGAGTTGAGAGTTTGGTTGAAGGAACGCAACTCATAATATAGTTGATTCCCTATCAATACCATAAAACACAGTTAAATCATGTTAACCATTAATCCTGACATTGTCATCATTTGGGCAGACTCATAGCAATTCAACCACAACAGTTTTTCCTTCTCATTATTGTAAATGACTCAATTATCATTACTAGTTACCATACCATTCCGAAATTCGTGTGACAACCGTATTT
>JARJDW010008327.1:0-20929 GCA_030264715.1 Adinopsis sp. GC000173 | reverse complement strand
TATGTTTGTGGTTTTTGATGTTTTTTACTTTGATTGTATATTTTTAATTAAAAATTTTGTTCCATTTTCTATATAAAATTATGGAATTTGTGAAATTCATCTAAAGACGGACTTAAATATGATCTTTTTCTAAAAAAAATGTGGACCTTCTTAAGAAGGATACATTTTTTGTTGATTATTGTACTTTTTTATGATTATTTTACTTTTTATACTCGTTTTTCATTAATTGTTTAATTTCTTTCTTTATTAATTATTATAATATAGCTAAGAGCCTTTATCAATTACAATTTTTTTAAAATATGAATAGGATTTTAATATAAATTCTATAATTTTCTAATTTGGCATTATAAATGTATCTAATAGAAAAATCAAGAAATAGAGAAATAGCTATAAACGATATTAAATTATACTTAAGAATGTAAAACACCAGCGAGCACTTAAAGATAATCAAGAGCAAATCAAAAAGGTTAGCGCCGCGTATAAATTAGCGTACTAATCATGTCGACGACGACGCTTAAATCTACATGCCATCATCTAATAATCATTTGATTAATTTCGAGCAAATACTAGTAGAAAAGTTTCTCATCGCGCGTCACACATATATAATCAAACTTTTTGTATATGCTAGTCGTACGGAAGGAAAAAATAATTTTAATTTATTCGGAGCGATTTTGAAAAGGGTCGCAAATTGACACAAACTTTACGATGTATTCTGCAAATTGACATGCGGTATTTTTATTCGCCGCAAACTTTCGATATATACACCACCGCCACGTAGTGCATTAAAAATTTATGCCGGCATCAGGCCGAATTCAAAAATCGCTAGCTAGGTGAATATGTCGCAGCAGCAACGCAAAGCGTTTATTAATGCAATTTGTTGTGTGCGCAAACGGTATGAGAAGGTTTTACGGCCGCCGCCTTCGCCTCCACGTACCACCGCACTTTAAAGTCTCGGTTTTTGGCTGTAAGGGTGGCTTTAAAGGAATGGCGTTCATTAGAAATGGCCATGGTCGCGTAAATTGGGGCGGTGTGAGTAGTTAGTTAGCATCCAACGTCGTGTGATAAAATGCAAGCAAGCCCGAAACACGACACATTCTCTCTCGCCTACCTGCCTGGCACAGAAGTATACCTTATACTTAATAGGTTTTTTTTTTGTTAATCGGGTAATCTTACGTCAATTCGCATTAGCGCGCGCCGCCGATGAAAATATCGCATGATTATTTTTTTTGTTTTCAGATGATTTTGATTGTGTTTTGCGCGAAGAGAGAGGAAAGGCGCGCATAGGAATTAAAATTTGTTTTTGCGGTCGTCGGGGATGATTTTAAAATTTTAATTAACGACTTGGAGATGTAGGGGACGTTCCAAGCCGAAAATATATATATATATTATATATTTTAATCAAGAGCATATTTTTCTCTCTTTATCTATATATATATATATATATATGCACACAAGCGAAAATACCAGCAAGGATAATTAAAAATTATACTTAATCTAATATAAAAAGCTTTCAAACGAAACCGAAACCGACCGCCACCCAAAAAATGCGCCTCTTTCCTGCGTATGTGTGTGCTCCAGAGGGAGAGAATGTGTGCGTAGTATACAAGCCTGACACGTTTTAACCTTATTAACTAGACGCAGATCTCCGTACGAAAAGAACAAAAAGCGAATCAAAATCGCAAGCAGTGAGTAGAGGAGAATGAGGAGGCAAAAACAAATCCCTGAATTTAATTAATGACGTTTTCGGGAGAAGGAATGCTTTGTGAATTGAGGTGGTTGGTCAGTCCGAGTCGTCGGTTGGTCGGTCGGGGCAGCGCGCTTTTCTCTATATATATGTATGCGATGTAGAACTGCTTTGAGACCTCGTTTGTCTAAGCAATCAATTCCATTGCCGACCAAGAATCATTACAAAGTCATTCGTTTGACATTCCTAAAGGAGGGTTACCACTGCTTGTAGTAGTAGCTGCTGCTGCTGCAGTGTAACAACGTCCAGTCCAACAACGTATTTTTGCTGGATACATTTGTTTGTTTTAATCTCTCCTGGAAAACAAAGCATTCATTCTTTGATGTTGCTGCTGTTATTGTAGCGTTTTATTTGACCGAATTTTTTCCTCCATACAATCGAATTGTATATATGTGTGCGCTTCTCTAACAATAAAAAATAAAATACCAAACATAAATCATCGCTTTTTAAAAATCACGTAGTACTACATACTGCACCAGTCGACAAATATGTGCAGAAAGAAATCGTGGCGCAAGATGATGCGGGCCGCCCCGATAATTTATAGCTGAGCCGAGATTCACAAAAAATTGCAAAAAATTTGTTGCTGTGTTGCTGTTGAAACATCAACGCAGGAAAACGTCGGTTTGTTGTTGCTCGCGGGCAAAACGCTTGTTGTTTCGCCCGCGTTTCCTCCTCCTGCAGCAGCAGCTAGTTGAGGGCTTTTCGGTCGGTCCAATATAATGAATAAGTTAGTTGTCAGTAACATACAAAATACAACCTACCTTCGTGGTCTCGGCCTGTCAAAGTTTGCTCTAAGCAAAACCGGCGCTGCTCACATACACATACACACACATACACCTTAACACCCCCTGTCCAGAACATTTACCGATTTTAATTATTGAAATTGGCGAATTTTACAACACAGCCGCGAACGCGCGCTTATTATTAAAAATATGTTCGTAGCAACAACCTTCGGCAACATTGGCACATTCATTATGCATGTGACACAAAAACGGTCGCCCGGTGTAAATAAATTATTAAAATTTTAGTATTGCGGATTACTAAGTTAGTAAGCAATATTGTCAGTTTTTCGCGCGCTGACTAATTTATTCGAGTTTCAACAAAGTTTTCTATATAGATAGATATACGTGTGGCAGCATGCTTGTTATTTTAATTTTCATCAATTAATTAATGCTTGAAATAAGTAAATCTAAAATTATAGATAATACACTGTGTCAAATAAGTGTCAGAAATTGTTCGATAAAAGACAAAACATTTTTGAAACCCATTTTCCTGAATTGTATTTAGTACTCGCCAGGAATTTTTTTTACCTTTCATTGCTCGATTTCGAGTGCTTAAAAGTATTTAACCATAAATTCGGTTAAAATGAGAGCCTTATGAGAGGATGCCATATCATGGTACAGAATTCGTGCATTTTCACTCTACAAATTTACCATTTTTCCCGAATTTGTAACTTTAAATACCGCATAATGCTTAAATATGATTCTTTGTTTGTCCGCTGGTAGCAGTTTGAGAATATCTTGAACTGGGCTTTCTAAATGACCAATTCCAGATACTTATTTGACACAGTCTATAGTGAGATGACAAAGTAACCAGCATCATTTACATAAAAAAATTAGTATTGCGCATTTCTAAGTCAGTAAGCAAACAAAGTTTTCTATAGATATACATGGCAGCACACTTATTATTTTAATTTCCATCAATTAGTTAATGCTGGAAATAAGTAAATCCAAAATTATAGATAATGTAGTGAGATGAACGGGGGGTGTGCGGTGGGCGCGCAAGTAGCAGCAGCAGCCAGCAGCAGCCAGCATCATTTGCCTCTCGTAAAAAAGGGAACGGGTTTTTGTGCTGACGAGTTAGATTCATAGCATCAACGTTCGAGCGGAGCGCCGCGGCGCGCATCGTTTTAATTTTAATTTTCTCTCTTTATTTTCACGAGCAGCAACGGCAGCGGCAGCGCGGCAGGCAGCGGGAGACGCGAAGAAAACCGTTTTCTTCTCACTCGCCATGATTGTTAATTAATTAATAAGTTAAAAGTGGAAGGGTTGCTGTTCTTTACGGTTAGTCGGTGCAATTTGCTAACATTATTAAGAGAAACGAACTCTGCGCCGTTTCGGGCTGGCTGGCTGGCTGGGAAGCGCGTATCTTTTCCACCGCCGAAAATCACGCCGCCGCTCGCAAATATGTCCGAGATTCCGGCGCACTTTATGGTCTTCGCACAGATTTCATTACACGCTACCGCCGCCATCCCCATCGCTCCTTTCCATTCCTTCTTCTTAAATATTGGATACGCTGCAAACAACCAACAACGCAACGCTCGCGCCTCGCCAAACGGCGGAAGACTTATGCATGTTTTGCGTGTGTTGTTGTTGATGCTGACGCTGACGCCACTTTTTCATCCTCCACCCTCCAATTTCGGGAGCGTGGCGCGGCGTTTAATTAAAACTATATCGCGCATCGCTTTTTATATGCGTGTGTTCACAACAAATTTTTTTCTCTCGCCGAAGGAAAAATCTAGGTTACATCATCGGGGGTAATTAATGCATTTTACACAATTGCACCGCTGCTCGTGTTCCCTATTAATCCATGCTTGCGTAGTAGTTAAAAGTGACATTCATTGGAAAGAATGTATTTTGAAATCAAATCAAAAGCGTTGCTCGTTGCAACCCCTTTAATTGGATTTTTTAAAATCCCAACTATGAATTTCATTTTCGTTTTGCTCCGCACAGCGCCCGGCTTTTTTTCGCCACCATCTCGCCATCGCCGCCGCCACGCACCCCTTTTTTCTCTCTCGCAAACTAACTAAGACACAAAACACGCAATTTATTAACTAGAATTTATATGATAATCACCTCGGTGCGTTCGCTTTTCATTATCTCACTCAGCTGTATAGCGCAAACATAAAAAAATCATGTTACAACGATGACAATTAAGATGATTTTGATAAAATTCACATAAGTAATGCTGTTTTGATTGAATTGCATATGTTACATTACATTAGACATGTTAACCTCTGTTACTACTTGCTTGACATCCCAAAATATAAATATATGATGTATTTTTATCGCATTGGCATCGTTGTCGCGCACCCTTTTTTTCTCGCAAACTAACCATTGTATGACACAAAACACGAAATTTATTAACTAGAATTTATATGATAATCACCTCGTTGCGTGCGCTTTTCATTATCACCCAGCGCAAACACATAAAATCGTGTTACAACCATGAAAATTAAGATGATTTTTGAAAAATTCACATAAGTGATGCATTTTTGATTGAATTGTATATGTTACATTACATTAGACATGTTAACCCCTGTTACCACTTGCTTGACATCCCAAAATATAAATATATGATGCATTTTTCGCATCGGCATCCTTGTCGTGCACCATTTCTTTTGTCTCGCAAACTAACTAAGACACAAAACACACAATTTATTAACTAGAATTTATATGATAATCAGCTTGATGCGTTTTTTTTTCAGTATCACTGAGTTATAGTGCGCAAACACAAAAAAATCGTGTTACAACGCTGACAATTAAGCTGATTCTGGTAAAATTAACATAAGTAATGTCGTTTTGATTGAATTGTATATACTACATTACATTAGGCATGTTAACTCCTGTTAACATTTGGTTGACATTCCAAAATATAAATATATGATGCATTTTTTTTCGCATCGGCATCCCAGTTGCGCACTCCTTTTTTCTCTCGCAAACTAAGACACAAAACACGCAATTTATTAACTATAATTTATATGATAATGTGTTCGCTTTGGATTATCACCCAGCTATAGAGCACAAACATAAAAAAATCGTGTTACAACGATGTCAATTTAGATTACTCTTGAAAAATTCGCATAAGTAATGCATTTTTGATTGAATTGTATATGTTACATTATATTAGACATGTTAACCCCTGTTACCACTTGCTTGACATCCCAAAATATAAATATATGATGCATTTTTTTGTATCGTATCGCCGTCGTGCACCCCTTTTTTTTGTAAACTAACTATTGTAAGACACAAAACACGCAATTTATTAACTAGAATTTGTATGATAATCAGCTTGGTGTGTTCGATTTCCATTATTACTCAGCTGTATATAGCGCAAACACAGAAAAATCGCATTACAACGATATATGTCACATTAGAGATGTTAATACCTGTTAACATTTCCTTCACATCCCAAAATACAATTAGGTATATAATGTATTTTTTCGCCTCGCCAATGCCGCCACGCACCGCTTTTTTTCTTTCAAATTAACTAAGACGCAAATTTATATGATAATCACCTCGATGCGTTCACTTTTCATTAGCAGCACCCAGCTATTACAAATGAAACACAAAAAATCGACGTTACGACGACAATGATGATGATGATTCTCTGGTAAAATTCGCATAGGTAGTACGATATGTAGGTAATGCCGTTCTGAATGAATTATAGTTTGAATGTATATGCCACATTAGACATGTTAACCCCTGTTAACATTTCCTTGACATCCCAAAATATAATTATATGATGTTCACATTCATCCAGCGATTTTGCCGTTGGCGTACGATTTGTGTTTTTGATGTTTAGGTAATCACTTCCTTTCAATTACTCTAAATAATATCGCAGTCGACGTTCTCTCCACATTTTTTTGCTTTGCGAAAAAGTTTTCTACATAATTAGTAAAATGGTACGTACACACGAATATTGTGTGCGCGATATTTTTCATTATGCAAATACGACGTGTTTTCGTTTCATTCGTGTACGCGACCAGTGGCAGTAGCCAGCCCACAACCCGGGAAAGTTTCTATGGATGGATGTGTGTTAAATTTCACCTTAATATGACACGGGACACAGATGCAATCATATTTGTGTATTTCTCCGGAGAAAATCTCTTTGCATAGCTGATTACGTGTGTATTTCTGATCATATTTTCTGTTATTTCCATATGTATGAGCAGTGACAAGCACAAATGCCCCAATCATATATTCCGACCGTTGCCGCACCCGATCATTCGTCACACATTTCGCAGACGGTAGAAAAAAGATTCGACTTGACCGTTGTTGGTTGCATTGATAATTCATCGCCACTAAATGGTATTGAATAAAATAGTTGTAAATTGCATGCGCTTGGTAAGAGGTCGGTGGCGGCGTCGTTTTCATCGTCATCATCGTCGCGCTGCTAACCCTTTTTCCTATATAATTAATGGATGCCTTGAATAAGGGCATTAGAAAGTAAAAGGGGGCGAAAGGCTGTTTTTGGACGATTCTTATAAAAATTGATCCCTTTTAACGTCGTCCCCCCGAAAATCCGCCGTCTCTATCATCCCGATGCATTATTGATAAAACAAAGCGAGATGGATGGATTTTGATGTATGTGTATGTGTGTGTGTGTGTGTTATAAAGGTCTAGCACGATTTTCTAACTCAACTAGAACTTACTACCCTTTGAATTTCCACTGTGTGTGCGTGTGTGTGTGGGTGAGCGTTCTCGCTCTCCATGTTGGATATGTACATAAGAAAAGCACCCTACGGAACCCTTTATTTGTGCGGGCTGGCAATGCACAATAGAAAATGGTCTTGCGTTTTAAGATTAAGGCTGCAGCCCAACCATACACTTTCCATCATCATCATCCGGTGAAAGTATATGACGAAAACCACGCAAATCGTTTGATGAATTTCTACATCTATATATTCGTTCCACATTTTTATTTATTTCATTTCATCATCATCATCATCATTATCATTGTTTTTTGTCTCTCAGCAGCAGCAGCAGCTCTGGCGAAACTTTTCTGTCAACGTGTGTGCAACGTTGCGGAATAAATCAAAAATTGGCTGCGTGTTTATATCTTTATTGTATACAAAACTTTTCACTTAAAATCCGTCTTGTTGTGTTGTGTTGCGAGTTGAAGAATACGCCGTCTACAAGCACCGGCAACACAACACAACAAGACAAGGCAAAAAAAATAAACACCGGGAGCGGGATGAAAAAAAATCGCGCGCGCGCGAATAATAAGGTCCATGCACGACGGCGACACGACGCGTCGACCTTCTCCACCACCGCGTTCTTCCGCAAGCTGATGACATCTTTTGTTTCGCGGTGCGCGGAGAGTTTCTTTATATTTATAATGCGTTTTATCTTAACCCGCACGAGAAAGAGAATGGGCGCTGGGAAAAAAGATGAGGTAGAGCGCGGCGCGCGTTGCTTTTTATTGCAGATAAAAGGAAACATAAATTCGTTGCCCTTAAGTGGCGCAAATTATTTGCGCTCCTAATTTGATTAGCTCCAACACTAATAACAAAATTAAAGTCGGCAACGTAGCACAAACACAGATAATAATTAATTCCGCCGCATTGCCAAAAAAATATAATAATCGACGGCAATAAAAATATCGATCGGAGATAAACGATGTAATAACGCGCGGCGTAACAATTAATTAGAAACCACCGGGCAATTTTTCACATATACTATACTACACTATACAACATAAGACAAAAAAAGCAAAACAACGCAACAAGGAAAGTTTCTCGTCGAAACGAACGAACAATGGAAAATGATGATTATAAAAGGTTGGTGCGCGCACACCAACATGGGATGATAAATTTGCGGATTTACTAATGGCTACAAAACTTGGCCCATCGATGATCATCAACAACACAGCGATGATTATTACTAGCAACCGACGAACCCATATAATAAATTAAATCGTTCGTCTTATATTTTCCGCACGTACCATTTTATTGCGTTACACATTCATTAAACCATCTCTCGCAACATGGATGGAAATGGATCTGAGGGCGTTAAGGTTTTTAAAGGTGTATAGGTGAAGGCAATCTAAAACATGTGCACACACACACACACCAACACACATGCGAGTTGTATCAGTGTAATGTGTGTTTCAAACTGTCGTAAAAGTGTGGGTGGCTTGCTTGCAGGCTGGAGCGTTGGAAGCGGGCGTTGGAAAGGTGGTTGGTGATGCTCGTTACATGTTTAGATGGGTTTCGCTAAGCTACAACTTCAACGTTCTTATTTCGCTCCTTTTTTTTGTAAGCGGCGCTGGTTTGCTTTCAACTGCGTGTTGGAAATTTATCTCAGCTAATATGTTTTCATGCTTGCGCTTGGTGCATATAGGCGGAAATTGGAAGAATTGTTAAAAATTCGCAAAGTAGTCGAGTATATCTGCAATGCACACTATTTATTGAGACTTTATCATTAAAATAAGTGAATTATTTGCGTTATCCGTCTGTTTTGCTATGTAAAAAAGTCGTTTGCGATAATTATTTTTTTAAAACCAAGCAATTGAAAAATAAATGCTTAATTTTTAACAATATTTGGATATTTTACAACATTTATAATCAAAGACTAACTAAGTGATAAAAAAACTCTAAGAAATACTGAAATTCATACAAAAATGATAAAAAAAAACACTGAAATTTATCGAAAATCATAAAAAAACACTAAAAAACACTTAAATTCATCAAAAAATAATGAATAAACAATGAAATTCATTCAAAAATAATAAAAAAATACTAAAAACACTGAAATTCATCTAATATGATGAAAAAAACACTAAGAAACACTTGAATTCATCGACAATTATGAAAAAACACTGAAATTTATCGAAAAATTATGAAAAAGTACTAAAAAACACTACAATTCATCAAAAATAATGAAAAAACACTGAAATTCATCGAAAATTATGAAAAACACTGAAACTTATCGAAAATGGTAAAAAAATCACTAAAAAACATTGAAATTTATAGAAAAATTATGAAAAAACACTAAAAAACACTGAAATTCATCGAAAAATCATTTCGCTTGCTATTTTCATACACATTACTCTATAATGAACGAAAATTTAAGCTTTTTTTATAATTTATTATTTTTTTTACAAAAATAGGTGCTTGATTGAAAGAAGTCTCAAACTTTATTGGCCTGATTATGATTAAATTAGCAATTTAGTGAAAGTAAATCATGCATAATTTATTACGTGTTGATTAAAAATGCACATTTTTATTCTCCGTCCGTTTGCCATCCAGGCCGGGCAATTTTTCTCGGCTAGGTGCCATGAATAAATTTAGTAGCTGGGTGCGAAGAAAAAAACATCATCACATAATAATAAATGAACAATTCATAAATGCAATAATAAAAAATAGTCGTAAAGAAACAATGTAGGGCGCTTAGCACTAATAGATAATAAAAAGTAACGAGCGTCTCTAATCTAATACCCCCGAATTAAAAAAACGAACGGGCCTTGTGCAATAATCACAAAAACGGTTCATTTTCATTTTGTAATTGCTGGCAATCTTCCATTCAACAATTATGCAGGAGCGCGCAGCAGAAGAAAGGAGGCTCGCGCGTTGTTGCGTTGTTCGTTGGGTGAATTCGCGTTATGTACACCTTCCGCGTATATTTGCACTTTGGTGCACAGCGACCGCTTTTTTTTCCTCTCCGTGTCGTTGTCGTCTTAGCAGCAACAGCAGCAGTGCGTATTTCACTTCTATTTAGCTATTAATTAAAGAACGAGCCAGGCTCGCTGTTGTGTTGTAACTGTGTTAAAAACGACGTAGAATTCATCAGAATATAATGAGTTTAGGTGCGCTGTTTCCGGGCCTCCCATCCCTTGAGAATGACCTCTATACCTATATACACTTTTGTTTCCTTGAAGGGCACACAATCACTATAGGGATACATTTCGCAAAAAAAGAACAGAAAAGGGATAATCACACAATTATTAAATCAGAGTGGCGTAATAAAAGTTGAACAATATATTTAATTAACTAAATAGTATGTAGTTTTTACTTCATTTTTTTCAGTAACAAATCGATGAGAATTGTAATAATTAAGAGATTTGATTGATTTTTGATTGATTTCCTTAAGTTTTAACTAAGAAATGAGTGAAAAATGAGAAGAATTTAAATTACTTGTCAATTTTATGTAAATTTCAACGTTTTTACTTTATTTCTTAGGTAAAAAATCAATGAGGAATGTAATAATTAAAAGATTTGATTGATTTTTGATTAATTTAATTAAGATTCAACCAAGAAATGAGTGAAATTTTATGTAAATTTCCACGTTTTTACTTCATTGTTTTGGTAAAAAAACGACAGGGAATGTAGGAATTAAGAGATTTGATTGATTTTTGATTGATCTTCTTAAGTTTTAACCAAGAAATGACTGAAAAATTTAGAAAATTTGAACTACTTGTCAATTTTATGTAAATTTTCTATGTTTTTACTTTATTGTTTGGTAAGAAATCGATGAAAAATGCAATAATTTAAAGATTTGATTTATTTTTGGTTATTTTTGTTGAGTTTTAACCAAGAAATGAGCAAAAAATGTTGAATTTTTACAAATGACAGATGACAGATTGGTTTTTATGCAAATTTTCGTGTTTTTCACTCCATATTTTGGTAAGAAATTGATGAGGAATGTAATTATTAAGAGATTTGATTGATTTTTGAATTGGTTTTTTAAGTTTTAACCAAAAAATGAGCGAAAAATGTTGAATTTTCACAAATGACAGATGACAGATTGATTTATATGCAAAGTTCCACGTTGTTACTTCATATTTTTGTTAAGATATCAATGAGAAATGTAATAATTTAAAGATTTGATTAATTTTTGAAGTATTTTGTTAAGTTTTAACCAAGAAATAAGTGAAAAATGTAGCGAATTTGAACTATTTGTTATTTTTTTGTAAATTTCCACGTTTTTACGTCATTTTTTTGGTAAAACATTGATGAGGAATGTAATAATTGAGAGATTTGATTGATTTTTGATTGATTTCGTTAAGCTTTAACTGGAAATGACAAAAAATGTTTAACTTGTTTATATGCGAAATACAGTTAAAATACATAAACTATTGCATCCTTGAAAGACATAATCACTTTATAGAAATAAATTTCACACAAAAAAACATTATTATTATTAAATCAGAATGTGTTACATATATATTTAATTAACTAAATAGTATGTAGAGCGGATAAAAGTTATAGCATTTTTTTCTGAAAATGGCGGAAAAGAAAATTGTTTAAATTGTTGATGTGCGAGCGAGTTAAAATATATTCAGGATCAAGCCGAAGGCGTTTATTATTAAGTCGGGTATTTGACGGAACATGGAGGTCGGACTCATGAGGATTTCTCTCTCTCTTCCCAGTTTTATCCATATTCAATTTTATCTTTGAAAAGTTTTGGCAGTTTTCTCCTCTGGGGGACTGTGCACCAGCTGAAACAGCAGCAGTGTGTAGCTGGCACACACATATATATAGGTATATCTATGCGAAAATGTGTCGTGTCGTCAATGTCTAAATGCGAAATTGACGCACACACATTCGCCGTAAATAAATTAATTAGGTAGGCGATCGGGAGGTCAATTTTAATTATTCAAATGCATGTTGAGTTCGGCGATAGAGAGTCGTAGGTATAAGGGGGTGTTGGGAGGGAGAGAGGCGGATGGATGATGATGAAGCAAACCGCACACCTTATACATATACTTACTGCGTTCGGGCAAAAGTTTCTCTCTGGACCTTGCTGCTGCTGCTGATATGGGCCCTTTCTTCGAACGAACGAGCCGAAACTTTGTACACATCGGCGGCGGAGAGAAACTTGGGTCCTTGGAAAACTTGGACTTGGATGTTTGCGTTCGCGCCTCGTTTCACGCCCATGCCCGCATCATGCTTACGTTCGCTTTGCCTCACTATAAATTAAAAATTAAGACGCTGCAAACTATACTGCTCGTACTATGTACCGACTAGCATATAGCAACAGCAGCAGCAGCAGCAGCAGCAGCAGGCGAACTTTAACCTATAATACGGTATATACGTCTAGTGTGCACTTTGTTGCATTAGTAGATAATTCTTCCAAACAGCGAGCTAATAACACTCCAGCGTGATGTTAGGCAAAGGGGCCAAGACGGCGACGCGCACATCGCCCGACATTAGATTGAGTTAGTCACCGTTAAGGGCTGGCGCTGAAAATTTGCATACATTAGAAAACGTGCCCGGTGTTGTACACTCTGAATATAGCACCTATGGGAATAAGTCATAAGCTCTTCGTTCAACCTGGATTTCATTTTATATATACCACAAGCGCGGCTCTTATCCTTATAATATACGTACACAAGCGCCGTCGAGCGCTTTTTTGCCTTGCCGCCGCCACACCAAATAATTTAATTATTCATTTTTTCTACTTTCGCTGCTACACACACACGCACATCCAGCGAATATGTGATAAAAGTTAATTTGCGACTTTAAACTTGGATGCACTTTGCGAAAAAATTAATGTTAAATGGACTTTTCCCTTTAGCACAGATATTACAAAACATAAATTGCTATTTGTTTATACCTAAAGCAAATTAAAACATTTAAGAATATTAAAGAATAGAGTAACTGCTCAATAATTGCTTAGTTTTAATTGTTAGGAATCTTGTTTGATCGATACTTTTAAAAGAGTTAGTATTTTTCGGTGGAATTTTGGTTTTCATACAAAAATTAAATAATGTAATTATCTATTAGCAATAATTTTATGGTATTTTGTTAATTTTTAATTAATTATCTTTTTGCCTAATTAAAAATTTGATCTAATAGTATAAATTTCAATTATAAATCAATAAGTGAATAAGTCTTAATTATTTAATAAAGTGATTTTTAACCTCTTTTGTTGTTGAAAGCTTTCGTTAAGAAAATTAATAGAAATATCTATAATATTTGTAGAATTATAAAATTATTTAATTAATTTTTACTATTTCTACATTTTATTAATCAAATTCCATAGCAACTTTAACAGAAATCGCAAGAAAACTAGGGATTTATTAAATGATTGCACTTTACGTTTCTTACAACTTCTTATTTTTATTTGAACTGCTTTAATTTTTGTTTAATTCCAAAAATAAGAATATGTTGTTAGAAATTTCACTTATATTGAGTGTAACACTTCAAGATATCTACTTTTAGTTTGCCTAGAGATCTTGGAATATCATAAATCATCACTCTTGGTAAACAGCAACAACTCTAAAAATAGTAAAATATTGGTGTTTTAGTTAAAGAGGTCACTTCTACCAAATTCAATAGAAGTATTACTACAAATACCTGACAGAAACACGATAATAGGTTAGAAAGAGGCTAATTTATGATTTTCAAATATCTCTTGATGGACTATATTTAAAATTTCTTAAAAAATGGTATTATATTTTGTGTGCAAATTAAGTATAGTTGAATGGCATGACTATTTTTTGGTCTTCCAGCGCTACAATTACAAATTTTTCATAAAACTATAAAATATTTGTTAGAATTTTGTTAAATATTTTACTTATTTCGACTAAAGATATTGGAATATCATAAATCATTCCTCTTGGTAAACGGCAACAACTTTAAAAATAGTACAATATTGGTTCTTTACTTAAAGAGGTCTTTTCTAATAAATTCAATAGAAGTATTATTGCAAACACCTGGCAGGATGACGATATTAGATATATTAAATATTCCATGAAGAAGTGTTACTTGTGATTGCTTTTTACTAAAAAGGATGATTTAAAATTTAAAATTATCTGTATATGAACTATACTTAAAATAACTTAAAAATTTGAATGGCATGACTAGTTTCTCGGCATTACTTTTTACAAAATATTCATAGAACTTTAAACTATTTGATAACATTTCAATAAAATTTTCACTTATTTCGATTGTAGGTAGATAATATTTGCAATTTTTGTGCATAAATCAAGCAAAAGTGGTATGAATCAAATTTTTTGTCCCCGCAACGTTATCAATTATCAGGCCATCAAAGCATCACCGGCGTTTGGCGACGACGAAACGAAGGCGGCATAAAAAAATCAAAGCGCTATGATCGCGCACAGATGTGTGATAGCGCTGCGAGGTGTATGCTGTGCTGCGTATATATATGTGGGGGGTGACACGCCGTCGAGCGAAGAGAGTATAGTATAGTGGAGTAGAGAGAGAAAAAATAAAAGAATAAATGAGAGTTTGTTGAAAGTATTATATATATTATATAGAAAAGTGGAGGTAATGACTCGTAATAATCGTACCCGAACCGGGGGTACGGATACCCCCGTCGCCGCCGCCGCATCCAAATCGGTCTTCGTCACATCTCCATGCGTCAAAACTTTATCTCATCATTTGTCTTTTATTATATATCGTGTCACACACACCTTACACAAAAATATTACAAGTGCCACGTTGACGAAAAAAACTCGGGCAAAAGCGTATTATTAATCGCTTTCTAATATATATTCGGTTAATTTTCTGTGGGGGAATTGGTTTATTTAAAAATTCAAGCTAATTTGAAACGTCGAACAGCGTTCTGGAAAAAAAATAATTTTGTATTCTGTCTGCTGTTTGTCGAAAGCACAAATTTATGTATACTGAGTGTCATTAATTTGTACACACTAAAACTTTAATTGTTTTTGAATTATTTAATCCACCTTATACATATATGTCATATAGGTAATTATTTGTATTTAATGAACTTTTAATGCTGAAGAAACTTAGATTTCATTTAACATGTAGAAAATATAACAAGCGCCACGTTGACAAAAAAAACGCGGGCAAGAGCGTATTATTAATCGCTTTCTAATATGTTATTGGTTAATTTTGTGTGGGGGATTTATTTATTTAAAAATTCAGCAGCTAATTTAAAATGCGGAGCAGCGTTATTGAAAAAAATATCATTTTGTATTTTGTCTGCTGTTTGTCAAAAGCACAAACTTTTATGTGTGTGTCTTTTTATGTATATATATATATATATCTATGCCTTTGTGCTGTTGTTGTTGTTGTTGTTATTGNTATATATATATATATCTACGCCATTCTGCTGTTGTTGTTGTTGTTATTATTATTTTGCTTGTTCAATTTGTTTCATTCATATATACCGTACACGTCCGAGGATATAATAAATGTAAATGACAAGTTAATATTTTATAAATGTGTACCTCTATGATGTAATAAATAACACACAAAAAAGTTTTCTACATATACTACACCATGCACAAACACACACACACACATATATATATAAAATATCAGACAGCAGATCGGAAAAAAGTATTTTTGTGAACAGTGACAAATATCTCACGGGAAATGGATGGCTATTAGATGTTGGACAGCCAGAAGACACGGAACATCGTCCTTTTTCTCCTCTGCTGCCGCTTTTCTCAAGCAAGCGAGCAAAAAAAAGAACGTGAGTGGACATGGGACCACTTTTTCCTTATTCGAAACGCCGAAGGGACTTTTTAACATTTTATACCTTTTCTCCTCGTTGTAATGTTACTACATGCATGTAAATGCACAAAATCGATTTCGGCAAATAGCAAAAATAAAATGCAAAAAGAAATTGCATTTTCTCTCGTGCAATTGTTAATTTTATGTTAATATGAGGAAAAAGTGCGGTTGACAGTTAGCAGGCAGGCAGGCGCGCGGGGCAGTAAAAAGCGTAACAGGGAAATGTAATCAGTTCGGCGGTGGTTCGTAGAGTTTGAAGGGGGTGTATGGTTTTAGGTTATATTCCCAGGTACGGTCCCCAAGGATGTCCGCCCTATGAATACGATATTTCATTAGAGAGCCGGACATGCGGGTCGCAGGAATAAATCTCAGACTGCTGCCAAGTATGGCACCCTCGGGGTAGATACGGCTTCAACAGTTCTAATGTCGCGTGTCCCTTAATATCATGCAGATTACACTTACATGTAATATTTTTCGTTTCCATTCCAATTTTTTTCTTTCTACGGGCTTTTTTATTTATATATGTATATATATTGTACAATATTATTTAATAATAAAATGAGGTTGTGGATGTTTGTGACGTGCTATACGGAAATAAAAATTGGAAATGTTATTTTTTATGTATACTGAGTGTCAGAAATATGTATACAAAAATTATGTTCAAGTAATACTTTAAGATTGTATAAATTATTTAATCCGCGTTATAAATATCATTTAATTATTTTTATATAATTGATTTTAATGATAAAGAAATTAAATTTCTAAAATAAAATAATAGTAAATTGATAACAATGTATGGTTTCAGTAAAATATAGAAATATTTGTTTTTCTATCTTATGATGAAGACAACTGGTTAGGGAGAGCAAAGTTTAATAATTTCTTTCTTATTTATTTCTTACTAACGTAATTCAAAAATCAAAATATTTTGTTTTTTGTATACTATAATATCAAAACATATATATACAAAAATTATGTTTTAGTAATACTTTAAGATTGTAGGAAATTCTCAAACAGCGTTATAAATATCATTTAATTCTTTGTATATAATTGATTTCAAATGATGAAGAAACTAAATTTTTAAAATTAAATTCCATTTAACATGCAGTAAATTGATATCAATTTATTGTTAGTTTAAGCAAAAAAATGTTTTCCTATGTTATTACGAAGACAATTGGTTAGAGAGAGCAGAATCTAATAATTCCTTTTTTATTTTTTTTAACGTAATTCTCTTGCAAAAATAATATATGTTGTTTTTCAGGGTAAAAAATATTATATTTAAACAACAATTATGCTCTACTAAAACCTTAAGTGCTTTAGAATTATTTAATCCGCCTTATATATGTCATATAATTATTTGTATTTAATTAACTTCTAATGACGAAGAAACTATCTTTTAAAGATTCCATATAACATCTAGTAAATTGATGATAATTTAATAATAGTTTAAGAAAAAAGTTGGTTTATCTATATTTTATGACAAAAAAGTGGCTGGAGACAGCAAAAACTAATAATTTCTTTCTTATTAACGTAATTCTTTTGCACAGATCAAATATTTACTTATATTGTTATATTCTTTGCTTATTTTTTGTCTTATATCAATTTATGTAATACTTTGTATGTACATTAGTATTAATCATCCGATTACATTTTTTTATTACTACCCACATCATTTATAAGAATCTGTTATAATGTCGGATGTTATTTTAATTGACATTATAAATTTATATCAATGCCTGCATAACAATAATTAGGCAAATATTATTAATTAGATGAAAGTCTATGCGGACTGACAAAAACTTATAAACATAATGAAAAAGTGGATCTCTAAGTACGGAGAGTAAATATATATTTTGTAATAAATTGATTAAAAGGCTATGTTTTTTCTAGATTGCGTAATTGATTTAATATAGCACTCATTTATAGACAATTTTTTCACATACAAACTGACTTTGTGACCCATAATAATTAACAGGATCAGTTGAATAACACCCAAAATACATGTTCGATGTTTTAAATTATATTAATTTAAAAGAAACACAATAACAGTAATAAAGTACTTCTTTGGCATGATAAAATGGTTAAAGGAAAATAATTACACTGTACTAGTTGCAAAATGTATTACAAGCAGGTCAGTTATGGGGTAAACCTAAGGCTGTATTCAATTCAATATACAGGTATAAATAATTTGATAGCATTTTCGAGGAATTGCCAATCAACATATTGAACTGTAAAATACAAATTACTTATACTTATAATAAATTCAAGGGTTTTTAAAAGATATTTTTATTGTTTAAATTGTTCTAAATCGATTTAATTGCGTCTAAATTTGGAAAAATTGAAAGATTAGTTAATTTTTAATTATTTTTGTCTCTTGTTATTACTATACAACTAATTTGCCCTTACTTCTATTTTTTTCTTTTAAATTCTCGTAGCGATGAAGTTGGCATAAAATGTTCTAAATGTTTTATATAAAATAGAAAAAAGAGATTGAAAGCGACTAAATTGATTAAGTATTTTTAAATCATTTTTATTATTATGCATTTGTTACCATCGATTGAAATTCAATAAGTGGCAAAAAATTAAAGATTACGATTTTTTTGTATTAACCTCATAAGATTTGGAAAGCGTAATTTAGCATAGCAACTGTTTAGCTCAATAGAAATCGAAGTGGAATTATCCTCTAAATATTGCAAAAGGAGTTTAATTAGACCTCAGTGTAATTATAGTTAATTATCTGTAGGTAGTCAAATATCGATGTCTTGTATTGAAGACTACAAAAGTTGATTCTTACTATATATAGTACCTACCCACAACCCTGTTTCCTATTTCAGACCAGGAAAAATACTTAAATATGGATTATTTACCTTAATATCTACATAAATATATAATGCATTTGATAATTGCTGGAAAAAAATGCCATCTAAATATAAATCGTAGGTAGTTAGTCAAATATCAGTCTTATATTGAGGCTGTAGACGAAAAAAGTTGATCCCTACTACTTTTAATGTTAAGGAATTTACCTAATTACTTTGTACCTACCCACAACCCTGTTGACTATTTCAAACCAAGAAAAAATACTTAAATATATCTATATAGATTATTTATTTTAAATATTTACATACATATATAATGCATTTGATAATTGCTTGAAATAAATTCCATCTGAATATAAAGATCGCTGGGTATGTTTGCATTTGTAGCAAAGCAATTTCAAATAAACGAATCGCGGAACCACAGAAACAGAGAGCAGCGAGAGGAAATGAAAGTATCATTATATATATAAAAAAATTATATACAAATCTGATTACTGGCTGACATAACAGCAAACAAGATGCCATAAAAAACGCAGTCGCGTCAAACGCGCGTAGGTGGTGTGGGAACAAATTGACTGCGCTTTTTTTCAGCTCTCTTTCTCTGCGTGTGTCGTTTGGATTTCGGGAAAATTAGAAAGCCAAGACGAAATGTCACTTGGCGGAAGTGGCTTAAACTGGCAAAATAAACATTCCCGGTTTTTTTTCTTTTCACATAATAATAATAATGGGAGTATGCGGAGGGAGCCCTGGCAAACGTTACGAGCAGCGATGATTTAAAAATCATAATAAAAAAATCATTGTGGATTGTCACGCAATATTCTATGTTCATTTTGTTTGCGGTATCAATAAAAAAAAATTGTACCGTAAATAAAATGAAACAACGCTCTGATTAAATGATAGGCGAAATTGAGTGGTTGCCTTTTATTTTATTTTATACAGTGTGCCGCACAAACAAATTCCTATTAAATTTTTTTTAATTATTTACTTACACAAATTATTAATAAAACTTTTAGTAATATGCAAATAAATATTAAGGTGCTAAAAGTTTAGACAACATGCAACAATTTTAAATAGTTTTTGATGAAATTATTTGATAGGAGGCGAAAAACTTATTTCACGCATTCGCTGCCAAAAACAGAATAACAATAAAATGATTTTTTTTCGATTAGTGAATGAGTGAGAGCGCGCGCAAGCAAAATGTTAATTATATTTACTTACATTACATGTTAATATCAACTCGAATAATATTAATCTTCATTACTAGAGGCTTCATTGCTAATTAATTTTATTAGCGGAGAGAGAGCGTGCGATGAGTGAACGGAGGAAGAGAGGAGGCATCGAGAGCGAGCGATCTTATTTAATGTAAATGCGTAATTAACGCCGCATGCGAGAAAAAACGACGATTTTTCTTTTATTTTTTACGAATGCGCCACGCAAATAATAATACAGACAGGGGTGGAGGAAAAACTATAAATCTCATCAATGAAATAAGTTAAATATTAGTAATAAAAATCGAAGTAGCGAGCGATTTTATTTAATGTGAATGTGTAATTAACGTCGCATGCGAGAAAAAACGACATTTTTTTTTCTTTTGGTAGATGCGTCGGGCAAATAATCATATAAAGAGGGGTGGATAAAAAACTATAAGCCCTATCAATGAAACAAGTTAATTATTAATAATAGAAAGTGAAATAAAATTAGCGAAAGATTTTATTTAATGTGAATGCATAATTAATGCCGCATGCGAGAAAAAACGACGACTTTTCTTTTATTTTTTGATGAATGCACCGCGCAAATAATAATACAAACAGGGGTGGAGGAAAAACTATAAATATCATCAATGAAATGAGTTAAATAATAATAATAGAAATCGAAGTAGTGAGTAATCTTATGTAATGTGAATGCGTAATTATCACCGCATCTGAGAAAAGCGACAATTTTTCTTTTTTCTGTTGGTGGATGCGCCGGGCAAATAATGAAACAAAGAGGGGTGAAGAAAAAACTATAAGTTTTATCAATGAAACAAGTTAAATATTAATAATAGAAATCAAAGTAGCGAGTAATTTTATTTAATGTGCATGCGTAATTAACACCGCATGCGAGAAAAACGACAATTTTTCTTTTTTGTTTGGCGGATGCGCC
>JARJDW010008321.1:0-19557 GCA_030264715.1 Adinopsis sp. GC000173 | reverse complement strand
CCGATTCGGACGCCGATGATCGCCGGCGGCTTGTTTGTCATCGACAAGGCGTACTTTGAGCGGCTGGGCAAGTACGATATGAAGATGGACGTGTGGGGCGGTGAGAATTTGGAGATTTCATTTCGCGTGTGGCAATGCGGCGGTAGTTTGGAGATCATACCGTGCAGTCGTGTAAGTATTTTTTTGCATTTGCCAACAGATGTCAGAGGCGATGAAAACTTTATACAGTGTGTCTCATTCAAATTTTTAAACGTTAAGTTTTCCATCGCGGTGGCGATTTATTTTGCGTGTGGGAAAAGAAATTTTTGCCCGACGATTTTCTTCTTTGATTTTTGGCATTTGCCATCAAAATATTTAAACATTTTCATTAAAATTGTTAGAAAAACGAGAAGAACGCATAAATTAAGAAATCGTCAATGCATTTCGATCAAAAGTTATCATCAGAACTGACTGACATTGTATACTAAGATTGTTGTCGCTTTTATGAAACATACTGTATGAGATTTATGTTAGCGCCGCCTCTGGATGTATGTAATCATAATAATTATAATCGTCAAATTAACAAATTTTCACGCGACTAACGAATGGTGAAATTAGATTTTAGTCACACACATTTTATTATACATCATCATTTTGCGACCATCCTGTGTTGTATGTGTGTGTGTGTAATACATGCAAGTTAATTAATTTCTTTAAATATAAAAAATATATTTCTCATTTAACCTTAAAACGTGTACGTAATGTATGTATGTTATATTCTTCTTGCCGTGCAGCAAGCGCAAACAAACACCACACAAACGAGGTGATTCGTTTAAATATCACAACAAACAACAACACGCTAACGAGGCGCACATGTTACATTAGCTTAATTAATTAAAATTTAACTCGACGCGTTTTGGATTTCATCTATTCATTCATAAATTGTGACACTTATTGCGCGAGAGTGAAATAAAATTGCATACTTAATTACAATTTTTAGCACAAATTATTGTTTAAAATACAAATAAAGACTGAAAGATGGATAAACTATTTTGCTGCTTTTGATTAAATACAATTGTTTAAAGCCAAAATAAATTAATTACGATTTAACTCGAATTTTTGTGTCATTAAGAGTTTCAGCAACAAAATCTGAGACTATTTAGAGTCAAAAGTTTGGTAAAAATTGCTTTAGACACTATGCAAACTATCAAAGTTTCAAAGATTGTCAATTAAAATCAACAAAGAAAACCAAACAAAGAAAACAATTGCACATTGCACTCCAATTGTCTTTTTCATATGCCAATAACAATTGTTTTATTTCTAGGTGGGCCATGTATTTCGCAAACGACATCCGTACACGTTCCCCGGCGGCAGCGGCAACGTGTTCGCACGGAATACACGACGCGCCGCCGAAGTGTGGATGGATGACTACAAGCACTTCTACTACAATTCGGTGCCGCTGGCGAAAAACGTCGCATACGGCGAGTAAGTCATCAATATCATCATCATCACCATCAATAGCTTTTTTATCGCTGCATGTTAACATTACAAATTACAATCAATCAAATTTTTACATCTCTCGATAAAATAGATAAAATTGAGCAATAAAAATAATATTATTTTTTATTTTTTTAATTAATTAACACTCATTTGTTTTTAGTATACAAGATCGTCTAGAATTGCGCGCCAAGTTGCAATGTAAACCGTTCAAATGGTACCTGGCGCACATCTACCCCGAACTGCAAATCCCCCAGCCCACGACCAAGCCGCCGCACGGCGCCGCCAATGCGCCGATCCCCGAAATCCGCCAGCACGCCTTCTGCATCGACACGCTCGGCCATCTGCTCGACGGGCTCGTCGGTCTCTACCAGTGCCATCACACCGGCGGCAATCAAGAGTGGCGGCTCACCGCCGCCGGCCAGCTGCGCCATCACGACCTCTGCCTAGCGCTCGGCCGATACGCAAAGGGCGAACGCGTCACGATGCGCGTCTGCGACGGCGGCGACGAGGCGCAGCGCTGGCGCCAGCTGGAGCCGGGCGGTCTGCTCAAACATCACATGCTGCCGGCGTGCTTGGACAGTCGGTATGCGGACGTGCGCGGTCTCACGGTGGAGAAGTGCAACAGCAAGAGTGCGAGCCAACGATGGCAGGTGATTGCGTAGACTTGCTGAGCAATCGCATAGGGACAAAATGCAATAATAAAATAATGCGAATGCGCTTTGCTCTGCCCCCGCCTCCCATCTTTATTATTAAATCCAACAATTGTGTACTGAAATCCAGCAGGCTGATTGAAAAACAACAATGTTATAAGACACCAAGTCCACAAGGAATTTTGCTAAATATGATTAAAACGCACTAATTTTAAAAATTGCAAATAAATTAAAAATTGCCATCTAAAATGCTTTAGGCTTTAATTTAATCAAATTTAGATTTTAACTCTTCTATATGCATTCAAATTTCAAACAAATTTGCAAAAAGTTGACAATTGCCAACTAATGCTTTTGGACATTAATTAAAGTCCAGCTTTTTAAACAACATTAAAATTTAACTTTTGTATACGAGTATACATTAAAGTTTTTATACTTCCATGTTGATTTTTACCAAAATATTAAGATTTTAACCGAAACTTTCAAATACTTGATAGAAGATTTTATAACTTTGTTATGGATTAAGGCCCGATTTCTTTAAAACTTTGCAAGAAAATCAAATTTGCCATACTATGACCTGAAATTTTTTCTATTTTGACGTTGATTTTCATCAAAAACTTGCAAAATTCTAGGAATACTAGTACTAACAAGCAAAATATGTGAAACTACACAAGTTTTACTAGAAACTTTAATGGGCAGCATTTAAAAAAATTGCAGAAAAGTTATAGTTTATTTAATCCTCAAATGTTTTGCCATTTTTCTTGTGGACTTGGTGACTTGGCTACACATAACAACATATTTAGGATATCGTTTCTTAAATTAATATGCTCAATTTTCATTTAGGTTCTATTATTAATTAATTAGGTAATTATTAAGAATATGCGCCCGCATTGTTGTTTTATACTATATATGGCAACATTTATTTCACACACCGGCAGCAAATTAATTATTACAATGTGATATTCAAAAAAATGAAATATGAAATACAATTCCTACTAAACAATTTATGTATGAAAAAAATAATCTTAATTATCAACTTTCTTTAAAACAAATTCGTTGCGTGTGAAGAAGACAGACGCGGTTGCTGCTCCATAGATATATATTATTAAAATATAGATAAATCGGCCAGAAATTACCTACATGTATAGTTTGAGTGTGTGTCGAAAGAGAGGAATTAAAATTAATATTAATAATAATAAAAAAACACAAAGTATATATTGAATAATGAAGGTTGTGATATTATAAATTGTTTTATAAACTTGTTTTTTTAATGTTATAAGTTTATTTTTTCGTTTAATTTTCTCAAACATGTACATATTAATACCTCTATATTGTTTGTTTTTCTTTTAAAGAATTTATTAGATTTTCTAGGACAATAATCATACTATATATATATACCTTAATCATTTTTGGGGTGTTCCTTCGTTGTAATAATAAAGTATTAATAACCAAATAGGCTGTCCCAGAAAGAATATTTTCAATTTTTAAGTCAATGACACATGGGCTTTTTAAAGAGAAAAACATTAATAAGTCATGTTTTTAATATAATTACATGATGTAAATAACTTAAAGCAGTGATTTTCAAGCTTTGAGCAAAAAATTAGAACCAAAATGTATTCATTTGTTTATTTCACTCGATAAATTTTATTGAATTTGAGTTTTGATAGATCGTAGCAACATTTAAAACTTTGCACTTTATAAAAATTCAATTCGTACAGAAGGTATTTTAAAACAAGTATTGGAAATCACTGCTTCACTGTGCCTGTATTGCATCAATTTTTATCTCCGTCTTCTTGGGGCAGCCTATATAATATTATTAAATGCCATCCTAGACATACCACACAACAACCAACCCAATTCAATTACTATGTATAAATAATTCAATTATTAGATTTTTCTGCCCCATCCCCCCAACCACCCTAAGGAAAGGAGGCGCACTCGATTATGACGATACGATACGAAATTAATAAAATAAAAATAAAGACTATTAAATTTAAAAAAAATGACATTTAATTGATATTAGCTAGATGATTTTAGAGAAATTAGTGAAATAAAACAATGAAAAAGATGACATTTTTCTACTATGTATATAAAATAATATAATAATATAATTAAATGAGGCAAACTTCATCAAATGCTAATTATCGTTATTAACTAATTCATCCGATCGTATTATTGCTATGTTAACAACAACAATAAATAAAAAAAAGACATTTTCATAGAATTTCTTCCTCCTTTAATAATTGCTCCAACAAGAAAAAATAAATATATTTATGTATGTAATTACTATCATTTCGTGTATTATTCAATGTATAATTGTATATATCTATATATAAAAATTAATTTAATTATCTTTTTTTTGTATAATAAATACTTCCCAACTACTTCACAAATAAAATAAAATTACGTTGTGATCAATTATCATTGCCCTTTTATTTATTATCAATACCCGCTCGTTAATTTATTATAAACAAAGATGGTCTAATAAGTTTCCGACTTTTAACTTTTTCAAACTTTTTTTTTATTGGAACTGTTATTGGAAGTATTAGATTGTCTAAATTTTAGAAAAAAAGCGAGAAAATACCAATAAACGGCTAAAAGTTTTAAAAAGCACCAAAAATAAAAAAAGCCGCAAAAAACAACAAAAAAACTTGTAAAAACAAACAGTAAAAAGGCACAAAAAATGAAAAAAACTGGTCAAATTTGTAAAAAAGTGCCAAAACGTTAACAAAAACCACTAAAAGGTGTAGAAAAGGCTAAAAAACCAAAAAAATGGCAAAAAAATACAGATAACAGAAAAGAGAAGAATAGTATAATAATATAAAAAGTTTGAAAAAGTCAAAAACTTATCAAAGCACCCATGTATATGACCAAGTTATTACCAACGATATTTAACGTTTACGTAGATACAATTACATAAAAAGAAAGCAATCGCAGCGTCGTCGCCGCAAACAAATACCTTGGCGCACAATTAGCGATACGATTTAATTATAAATCAGGGGGCACCGATGACAATGCGATGAGCATACAGTGAGAAAAATGTGGTCGATACTGCAACGTCGATTCGTTGTTACACAATGCAAGCAAGTAAGTTTTTAGAGTATATGTAGAGTATAGATTTAGTCAATCTAACTTTAACAATTAATTAATATCGATTCCGCGCGCAAAAACTTTTAATTAAATTGGGAATCATAAATATTTAAATGTAAAACTAACATAAATTTGAAAAATCAAATAAATAAATTAGTAGTCAATGGCAAAATGAAGTAAAATTCTTATATAAAAATCTTATCCTAATATTTATACAAGGTTTGTCCGAGAAGTAATATGAATAGTATTATTTTGAAGTAACTAAACGTAGGTCATCTTAGTGTGTTGAGACCTATGAAGATGAGTTGCTTAAAATAGTCCAATCACTAAGACAACTTACCCATTCCAAAGCGTTTCCTTATTCTTCGCTAGCTCTTAGTACTCACCAAAATGCCTACTTGCCAGTTTTAAATTTCCAAATATTAAAAATCAGTAGAACCTCCTCCGTGAAATATATTTTCATCCTTGTTTATAATGAGTCACATTTTCATTGTTTGATGGTCGTCCAGTGCGTCCTAGTGCCACCTATAGACATGGCTATCATCACCAAAGTCTTTATTCCAAATAGTTTAACGCAAAGATCTCTGCTTAGCTTTTGGACCTTCTCCTGATCTTCCGTAACTAAGTTACTAAGCTAGTTTGCATATTCCTAATTTGTCTTACCATAATAATTAATTTTCTAATAAACCTTGTATATACAATTTAATAGTTGCGTAGCTGCGAGAGAAACCTACATGAGAATCTCCGTCGCAACTACGAGCACTTCCAANTCTACCTAAAGGGGGGCATAAAAGATCAGATGCTCGTCTGGGCGACCGCCGGCCTAATCTTGATCGGACTTGTGGACGGTGCCAACACCATTCACAAAATGGCACGTCGCAAGAAGCACAGGAAGTAAAAATATGGTACTACACCACCATCAATCTATAGTGAAGTAAACATATTGTAATGTCATACTTTTTATGCCTTGTCACCTACAACAAAGCCATAAAATTTCTACTTTTTTTTTCTTGTCTATTACACCAACACCTGACCAAATATGTGACGTTTTTCAGCCGGACAGCGATAATATATTGCAGCAGCTAACAGTTTAAAATGTTAGTTGCACAATGGCGATTATCATGCAAAGAAATGAAATTTTGCTCGTTTCAAAACGCGTAGGTTGTGTCCAAATATAAAATTCGTTTTTTTAATTTATAGTGCTCCTAGAAATGGAAAAGCGTGCGATATTAGGCCAATATAAAGTGTAAGTTTACATCTAAAACAAATTCACAACATGCGATAAATTTACAATAAAGACATTAATCAAATAAATTGCTACAGATTTTAACGAGTTTAAATATTGTTGCTACATCTAATAACTAAACAATTTTTTATTCGTTATAAAAGATTTATAACAAATTCGCCACATGCAGTAAGTTGCTTAAATTTTGTAAAAATATTAGAAATCACATAAAAAATGATTAAATAAACAATTTTTCTACAAGCTTATGCAATGACAAAAAAATGCTTTTTTAATTCATCGTCTTTACAAAAAAGTGCGATATTAGCCACAAAAAGTGTAATAAATTCTAAATTTAGATAAGTCATCCAATGAAAGTCATAGATTTTAACATATTTTCAAACAATTTATAAACAGATGCCACTACATGCAATAAAATATCACATAGTCATCAAATAAAGTTTCAGATTTTAACAAATATTTAGTGTATAGGTAGATGACTAAACAAAATTTATGTTTTTTTAATTCATGGAAAAAAGGTGCGATATTAGTCAGTTCTATACAAACACAAAACATGCAATAAACAATAAATATGTCAAAATCCTTGAATTTTGACAAATTTTAAAACTGAAAAATCAAAATGGGTTACGTTTGAAATAAACAATACAACAACATCAATGTTGAATTGAATTAAAATTGTTTTCTCTTTGTTTTGTTTTTTGTTTTTAATTAATTAATAATCACACGGTATACAATGAAATACCATATTTTTTTATTTACAACTTTGCTTGGTTTTTGAATTTTTTTATTTTTATTTTTTCATTATCATCTTCATCATATTTTATCTTTGTTTCGTTTTTCGCTAATAAGAATGAATGAGTTTTGTTTGAAATTGTTACTGTTTTTTTTTCTGTTTTGAAATCATCATCCCCCTTTGTCTTTGACTAGAGCTAGGCACAACCTCACCCCCCATATAATAATAATAATAATTAATAATCGTTTTTAAAAAAACACGCACGCAATAATAATCATCATCATCAATAATAATAAAAAATATAATCAATCTGTACAAAAATTCAAAATTTAATTTAATTTTAATCCTGTGATGTGTGTTTTTTTAGATTCATTTTAATTAAATATACAATTTCTTCCTATTTTATTCAATCTGGA
This sequence comes from Adinopsis sp. GC000173, assembly GCA_030264715.1. Classification (NCBI taxonomy): domain Eukaryota; kingdom Metazoa; phylum Arthropoda; class Insecta; order Coleoptera; family Staphylinidae; genus Adinopsis; species Adinopsis sp. GC000173. Next base: position 11,949 of record JARJDW010008321.1, on the reverse strand, counting down.
CGCAATTCACAGTTCTTTTCATTTTCTTCATTTTGATTTTTTTTTGAATCTCATCATCGAAAAATTGTTCTACTAGCATTTTTACCACCGTTCGTAACAACAAAAAATGAACGGTTACTTACATATCAAATAAAAATACAACAACAAAATTTACAATCATAATACGTAGGCCTTAAATTAAATAAAAAATAAAAATCAAATTAACACGTTTCTTTCGCGATCTGCGCATCGATTCCATTCGACTAGAGCGAAATCATTCAAAAAGAGAGCGAACCGGTTAAATGGAATCGATGCATGATCGCACAATATCTAATTATAAAAGCTACCACAATACTTGTTCGTTTTGTTATTAATTCTTCTTCTATTTTTTTTGGTTTAATAATTTCTCATCTAATCGACAATAAAAAAATAGATTTGTGTGTTGATTTGATGTTATACAGTTGTTGTTGAGCGCATCATTATTATTTTGACAAAAAAATTAAACTATTCGAATAATTCAAATCAATTGAGCAATGATTTTCATATCTTTTATCATTTTTTATGTTTGTTTCACTTTTTTGTGTGTCTCGAGATTTTTTTCTTTTTGTTTTATTTTTCTTGGAAAATTAATTACCCTGCTTCTTACACTATATTATTGATAATATACAAAATTACACATAGTAAAAAATGCGCTAGGATTTTACATTCAATATTTTTTGTTTTTTTATAATTTAAACTACTATCAATCAATTTTTAATGTAATTCATCATCACTATAAACTAGATTATTGTTTAATTCTCATTTCACTTCTCTTTCATCATGTAGTAAAGATTTCATCTTCATCATTTTTCTCATCTTCTTTTTTTTGGTCATGTGTATTATCATATGGCAAGGGAATATTTTACATTATTTATACAATTAATCAATTAATTAATTAAATGCGCTTATCAGAAAGAAACAATTAGAAATAGTTAAATTGTGTGCAGCTTCTTGGTCTAACAACACTACGTTTTTTACTCACATGTTTAAAATCACAATAATTCGAATCATCGAGCAAAGATGGTTGTCGATTTATTTATTTATTAATTTTTTTGGTTTTGTTCATCATCATCATCATTTATACACACATATTTCACACGCACACATACGGCGGCAGGCACCACAACAGCAAAAAGGATCCAGTCAGAGTTTAGGAATCATAACATTTATGTATATGTAGATAATAATAAAAAAATTATCAGTAATTCGTATGTATATATCTTTGGTTGTGCTTTGTTGGCGTCAGCGCACAAATTTTTCATCCGGACATGCGTCGAATTGATTAATAATATAACAAATAGAATTGAAATACACTCACCATGTTGGCATAAATGCAATAAATATTTTTGGAAACCACACACTTCTTTACTGCACTAAAATAAATCGAGCCTATATTGTTTTTCATACACATTATTATCATCATCATCAGTTTTTTTTGTGTTGCAAGCAATCTCAAACAAAACAATTTACTTAAATCTACCCCCGACTTAATGGCGGATTGTTTTTGTTTCAATGGCAACGGCAATAGTACTTGCCAATCACTAACTAAAACATAAATGTAATAACTAATAATTTTTGATATACACAGTACAATCCAACCAAGCAAGCAACGGGGGTTAATATACAATATAAATAGTATGTATATAATATATAAATAACTCATGTGCGCTAAATAAATAAATTAGTTAACATTGTATTGTTGCTATGGTAACCCAATTATGAACTGAAACTCTATAGTAGTAGTAGTAAATTAACAGCCATCTTTGCAACGGGCACACGCGCGCGCAAAATTAATCTCATCAAATATAATACATCTCTAGTATGTAGACCAAGGAAGCGACAGCCGAATGTTAATTGACAAAATCGTAACAATAACAATAAGCGGTGTAAAACATTTGTAGATGTATATACGTTGATGTGATAAAGAATAAATGTAGTATTAAAAATTTTAAACAATCTTGTACGATTAGCGCTGGCTGAATTGGCATTTTACTAAATTCCTCACTTGGTATACGTCCGGTTTTGTAAAACACATCCAACATGCGCTCCTTCTCCTCGAACCGATCGAACAGCCACTTTGTCAGCGATTCGGTGTCGATGGGTAGGTCGCGACAAGCATACGTGCGATAGAAGAACGTCGTTTTGCACGGCGGCCGCTGTCCGAAGATGATCGTTTTCAGATCGAGCGGATCACCATTTGGATACGCTATTGTTATGTCGATGATCCACTTCAATTTCGGTACAGTCGATGATAAATCTAGAAAAAGCACATCACTCAATTTTATTGGCAACCAAACATACTAAAAAAAAAATAGTCTCAATATGATGAAATGCGATCAAAACATTAAAACACCGATGTATACGATAGATAGATAGTATGAATTCCAATGTATATTAAAAGCTAATCGGAATCCAATTTTGCGGGATCCAATAGGACTTACTTAGATGGGATGGAATTGGTTAAAATTTAGGTTCGCTCAGAATTGTAGATGCCATAGGGTTGGGTTCCCAGTGAATCCCATGCATTTTTGAGACCTAGTTTAGTATTGAGAGGAAATATAAAAAAATTCTAATAATTCGGAATGGCATGGGGATGCACCTCTCTTGCTGACGCATTGATAACTGCATTCAAATGAATTTTGTGAAAATTATTTACCTTCTGTGTTGTTGTTGGCCGGCCGTCCCGGTCCCACCGTATTCATAATTGCCTGCAGGGCGCCGACACGCGGCAACGAAACGTGCTGCAATATCGGCAGATTATTCTTCTGCGCGTACTTTTGCGAGACGGCGCGCCGCTTACGTAGAAATCCTCCTTCGGGGAACAGCACCAGCCATTTGCGACATCGCGGAATGTACGATGTGAGTATGTGATTGACTAGCGCCTGTATCGATTGATCACGTTTATCTTTACCCTGAAACAAAAATTGTCATACAAATTAATTATGAAGCTGTTAAAGCAAGTGTAATTGCAAAATCTGTCTAGGACACATCTAGAAATAAAAAATCAAAACAGTGTTCTACATTTTTGATCTAAGCCGCCTGATAATGACTTTAAAATGTCAACATTTTTAGAACTCGCCAAACAATTGAATTGTTTATAAGTATTCTGAGAAAAAAATCAGAAGATGTTCCACATTAAAACTTTTTCGATATTAGTTTTGTTGTCTACGATACATTAATCTAATAGTAAATTAGTAAATCTACTTAAAATGTCAACATTTTTAGGTTACGAATTTCTTGTATATTGCATGTGAAACGATTAAATATTTGCAATTCATGCGAGCGACAATTAATCACAATTTAAAAATTTTTCAATGCTACATTACAAGTTTTTACAATTGCAATCATTTTTCTATTTTGTAATTATTATTCAACAACTTGCGGTATCTATCAATTCTAATTATACATCTAAATAGGCTATGATGTAACGTTTGGGTATAATTAACCTACACAACAAAATTAAAAATTAACTCATTAAACGACGTTCGATAAGAACGCGTAGTGTACAAAATATGTATAACAATAGCCAAGTTGACTGGCAGTCAATTGACGCGCTTATCGTTATGCTATGCAAATATAATTAGAACTTACAGATTTGATAAAAAAGTCTTGATGCAGTACGCTAACAATACCGAAATTGGTATATTTAAATAAACTATCCATAATCCACATTAGATTCGCCGTCACCGCACGCTTCGTATTGAAGCAGGCCATCAGCAGGGGCACATCGGCCGTCGACTGATGATTCGCCAGGATTAGTGTCCGTTCGTGTAGGCATTCGCTAATATCATCACCCAATTCCACAACTAAAAAAAGAAGAAAAACCACATTATTATTAGCTGCTAAAATAAATTTTAATTCAATTGATTTAACAATTATCATCGTGGGTTGGCTAACAATTAATGGCTGGTATCGAATTTCGAAAGCCAGCAAATCATCATTTGACATCGAGGTAGTAAAATGCGAATCGAAGACCACTCAGTTAAAAATCTCGCGTTGAAAACGTGCAAATACAAATAGAATAGCTAGAGCAGGACTGGTTAAACACTTTTTCGAGGTACGGGCCAGTTTATATTCTATATAATTGTCGTAATCCCCACTATTCTACACCCATATATTAACATTTGTTGCCTTTTCTTCTTAACCTTCGTTTTAGCGATTTTCTAAATACTTTTATTACAATGACTTAAAAAAAACTACGAGCTAGTGCTGAAAACTAAACGATAAATTAACGTTTCATTCATTCACGTGGTCCACCGTTCGATTGCGATCGACTACATTCCACCCACCCCTGAGCTAGAGCTCTAAAATTTTGATTACACTTCAAATTCTTCCTACTAGACAGACTCATTCCAATCATTTTTTACAAAACGTACTGACTAAATCTAACAAACAACAAGTGGTTAGCCAACGCAAAGAACGAATGAAATGTTCTTGGTGTGTTTACCATCGTAGCCAGCCGACCAACTCCACATCGACACCATCGCGAGCAGCCAGTGAAAAAAGTAGCCCTCAATCTTCCAATACGTATCCGGATTGATTTTCTTCAGCGGCAGAAGTAGGAGCATCCACACGACATACGTTGGTATACAATAGGCGTTGTTGATCAGTATGAAGCTGAGCCGAAACACCGCTCGCGGTATAATATACCAATTCCTACAACAATTAAGCAAACAAGAACGAATTGGAGTATTTTTTTGTGGTGCGTTTGGTTGCCTATTGAAAAATGTATAAAAATTCATATTGAAATGTAAACATGATTAATAATAATCATGCAAACAATACAATCATTTTTTCTTTCATTTTATGTAAATTTAAATAGCTTATATATTATTATATTAATGGACTTATTATATTAGTTTTGATTACGAATATTATTTAAGGTTATGTTTGAAGCGTACAAGGTTAATTTGATAATCAACATAAATAAACATGCGAAAAAAACAATGTACATTTTCCATTTAATGAAAAATAAATATGATAAAAAAAGCATTTCGCCACAACAAAACGGACTTTAGTAGCTATTAATGCGACCAAATAATATTCAAAATTTCATATGCGTTATCTTATCGTGGTGGTGTGTTAAGCAGAATAATAAGTTTAAACTTACTCGAAATATGAACGTAGATTATCCATAATTATCCAATTATTCCAAAGAATTCAATTGAGATTATTATAAAACATAAAAATTGAGGTTAGAACCGCTTTCCCACACACAAAAGGATGAGTGATTATTAATATATATTTTTATATTTTCTTCGTTTTGGCTGTATTTCACTAATATTTATAGATGTGTTTTAACAAACATTATTTGCGCTTTTTCTCCTCGTCGTGCTTTGTTGTGTGATCCTTTCTTCTTGTCTTTCTGCGCGTGTTTGCGCTGAGTGGCGGCGTGGCCTTTCTTCGGTCGTCGCTTGAAACGTTGTTACGTTGGGATTATGCGAAATAGAAGCTATTATCGTTTCGTTTCTGTTTTATTTATGTGCGCTGGCTTGACAGTCATTTTAATTCGGCAAAAGGGCAATGTAATCCGTCGTAGTACACACCAACAAAAAAACCGACACCCAAAACGATTCAATTATTTACAACAAGCACAGCGCGTATTCCTTCTTCTTCCCGTTCTTCAGATTCCTCACTGTCGTCGTCCCTGTCCCTGTCGTCGTCGTCGTCGTCGTCTCGCCTTCTTCCTCGCCTCACTACTCGCCGTTGCTTGCAGATTATTATTATTGTTTCGCGTTTGTTTTTCATACGCTGTAAATACAATTCATTGTTTCGTTTTTGCGGCGCGGTGCGTTCGACTCACGGGATTTTACGCTTCGAGCAATCGATCAAATTAAGTTACTTCGTGTATTTGCACAATAATTTTTTTAATACTTTTACATCACTCTTTAAATAAGTGTTTAGTAATTACAGAAAAAAAATGATTGACAGATCGGCGCTGCGTTGCCACTGGACGTCCTGTCAACGCATTTTAACACCGCGCGCTCATTAATTAACACAATTCACCGCTTTTTTATTTCAATTGTTGATTTATTATGCTCCTATTTAACAATACACTTCATTAAAATGGCGTTACCTATAAATTTATGATGAAATCTCACATTAAATTGCAAAACATTTTACGTTGGTAATTAAACAATTTAAATTTTTTTGCTGTTTTTACATAATTTTATTACAATTTAAACATTTTACAAATGCTATATTTATTTTATGCACGTTTAATTAATGAATTATGTAAATAATCAGCGTTAACATAAAATAATTGATGTAAATATATTGTGTTGGTAGCAATGTGTTTAATAGACGCGATTTTGACATTTTAGAGTGCCGAGAGTTGCAGATTACACGCTTTCATTTTTAACACATTCACACGTTCATATTTTAATTCAACGGCTTATATTGCTAAAGTGCTGTACATAACCTTTTAATCACCGAGTAAGTAATTCAATATGCTCGATGTATGTTATGTGCAAGTTTGCAGAAAATCTGCAATAAATGCAACAGTTGCATCATCTTTGGTTTGTTTACAGAAGATGGCGCCTAAGAAAAATAAAGGAGGTACCAACGGCTTCTATTTTTTTATGCTGGAGTTGAGGCAGCAGTACGGTAACAGATATCGCATGGATGAAATGCCGAACATTGCCGGTCCAATGTGGAGTGTAAGTACCAGCTGAAGTAATCGAATTTAATTAATTATAATTGTTTAATCAGCGCATGGGACCAGATCAACGTCAACCCTACAACGATAGAGCAAGAGCGCAAAGGGCACAAGCTCTTGGCGGCGGTGGCTACACATCATTGAATGAAAGCATCGATGAGGTGAAGCGTCACGAGGAAGAACAGAAAAACAAAGTGCTCATCATGCAAAAGCAGACGCGTCAATTGGTTAAAACACTATACGACAATGATAGTGAGTATAGTAGATGCAAAGATCTAGTGCGAAAGCATGGGGGGCTACAAATTGTAAAGTAAAAATGATTGTCTTTCTACAGAAATTCAAATTTTTATTAAATCCGGCCGTGTTTTTATCTAAATTTCAGGTAAAAATTTTATTACCCACTCATTTTCGGACAATGGTGACAATGGGGTGCTACCGGAAGTGACCCCTGCATTCTCCCTAGACCTTTGCGCTTTACAATAGTAAACCGGTTGCCAAACCAAAGAATTGAATATTTACTTACAGTGCTTCAAACCCACAATTTCTACCTGTTGCATTTCAACGACTTTGTTCTGCGATCGCAAAGCGGCAACAACACCCACTATCCCGCCGAGGTGGCGTTGCTTCGTTTTAATCTGCAGGAAGGCGTCCTCGAGCACAACATTTACCATGCCATGACAAAGCCAGGTAAGAGATCAATAACGATAATTTATGAATAGTACCCTTAAGGTGCTGGTGTTCTACAGGCGCATTACCAATCGGGTACGCATACAATGCGAAACGTATCGCTGAGGAATCGCATCGCATCGAGGTGCCGAAGAACGGCGAGTACGATTTGGACGATCATCTTACCAAAATCATCGACTTCCTAATGGTAAGATTACTTTCTTTGTAAATCAATAAATTTATTTAACTATTAACACAATTTTGCTAAAAGCGCATTTTTAGTTTTTTTTAATAATGTATGTAAACGTGGAGTTCTTTAAAGATTGTTTAACTGTCAAATAAGTTGGTCTACTAAATTATAGAGGGCTTGTATGATTTTAATAGTAATTAATTAATTTTTTAGATGGATTCGATCGACGGCGTCCTGCCAACGATCTACATCCGCCACGATGACGATTACAGCGACGAGATCCTACAACAGGTCGCTGATAATTGCGGTTTTGATGCTAGCAAATTGGTAGTACATTCACTCAGCTACCTGCTCTTCTGCTTAAAAAATCAAATCTGCGGCGATGTTTGGTCGACGACAACAATAAGCGACGATGCATTGGGTCGCGACACCTACGATTACACTCCAGACATTTCCTGCGAGGTAAATATACATTTTTACTTGCTTTGTATCAAGAGGACAGATTTGACTGATTTCTGACGCATTGTCGATTTCAAATGTTTTAACAATCGCGGATCTACGACCCATGTCGATTACTCACGTTTCTTTTCCGATTGTGTTTCCTAAACGATTTTAAATTCAAAATGGTACTAAATTTGGATATAAAAGCTTTAAAATCCAAGAGAAAAAAAAAATTCTCAGTATTCATCATTAGTCCTGACTGTCGACCGGTTTGATCGTTAGAAATATCTGGATACAACTAATTGACACATCAGATCGCATGCTGGGACAATTTTTTCTGATTTCTGACTGATATTTTCCAGTTGATACAAAGCTATTATTTAAACGTGTATTATATCATTAAAATTTATGTATTTGTAGTATCATGAATTGTGCGATTGCAGTAAATATTGCAGTAAGTCGATTGTGACACGTAGAGCGTATGTAATATGCGAGAATGCCAGCTCTGGCTTGCATATTCGCCTCATTCCCGGCCAGCACATTCCGAAACGCCACAAAGAGAAGAATAAGCGCAATGCACCGATGATGCACGTGTAGTAGAAACCAAAAACAAATAATGTCTTTGATCCATCCTTGCTCATATCCAAAAATAAATTGCCTATGATCAAACCGATGACAATTGTCAACGATAACTTTAATGCTAAATATATCTGCAAATGCAATTAATTATTTTAAAAGAATGCAAAAAACACAATTATTTATTAATAATACTTTGTCTCTAAATGTCTGCAACCACATTTTAAACAATAATACTCTGAATTGCGTCCACGATGACGTATTGCTGCGATGCTTATTCTCCACAACCAAATAACTCCATTACGGATTCATTTATTTTAATTCATCGTTTTTCACATCCTGCGTCAGTTCGTTCTCGATGATGTTGCGCTGGTAGTAGTCGATGCCGCGTCCATTATCCGATTCCTGATGATCGCCATACGCACCCGTACACACTTTGATTACTGGGAAATCATAAATATATTGAAATTAGTTCGCTAATATCGTCATGTTTCACTAATTGCTTCGTAATTACTCCTGACTAGCGACCGGTTTGATCGTCAGAAATATCTTGCTACAATTAATTGACACGTCAGATCGCATGCTGAGATGATTTCTAACTGATATTTTCCAGTTGATACAAAGCTATTATTTAAACGTGTATTATATCATTATGATTTATGTATTTATTTGTAGTATCATGAATTGTGCGACTGCAGTAAATTCTGCAGCAAGTCGATTGTGACACGTAGTGCTTATGTAATATGCGAGAATGGCAGCTCTGGCTTGCATATTCGTCTCATTCCCGGCCAGCACATTCCGAAAGGCCACAAAGAGAAGTTTAAGCACAATGCACCATTGAGCGCCGCCTCCTTCTACTCCGACGTACGTATACATTGTTTACATACAAAATTATACAATCTTTATTTAAAAATTATTTCATTTTTAGCACACGTCAATTCGTGACGATGTGAGCACAACCAGCAGCTATCGGTCGCTGCGCAACGGTGTGCGAGAGCTAAATTTCGTTGAGACTGAATCGACAACCATGGCCGGCAGTGAATGCGACTTCAATGGCGGCGGCGAATGGAACGAGGTGAAGTACTCCCACAAGCGGAGCAGCGATGAAATGCGCACGGATGGGGGTGAAGCGAAATTGCGTCGACCTGTTAAGGATACTGCCACTTCCAGTGGATGTGGTAGGTATACAGTATTTGATGCATTTTATTGTAATTGTATACAGTAGTTGATGTATTTTATTATAATTTTGCAGAGAATAATATGCCAAAGGGTCGCGGACGTGGGCGGCGTCAACTTTAAAAGTATAATTTTTTAATTTGCCATACATTTACTAAGAGAGAAATATTTATCTTATGTTTATCAATATTCTTTTAAGCTGTTGTACCTTGTTGCAAAGCCATTTTTCTTATTTTTAATACATTTATTATTATTTTTGATGTTTTTAGAAGGATAAACCCCATTTAATTTTATTGACCGAAAAGTATCATGTGTTATTATTATTCCTACATTTAAGACAAAGTATTTTGCAATATGTTACCAAACAAAAAAAACAAATCAAAGATTGAATGTGATTAAACTGGGTGTGATATTTCCTACCATGGCTTATTTTTGTATAATAAATGTTACCTAGAATTTTTATATTCTTTCTTAATGTTACTTAAATAATTACTGTTTGCTACAATAAATTGTTAAATATTTAATACTTAAATGTTCTACTACTGCTTTTGAGAGAAATTAATTACTTATAACTTAAGCCTGATTCTGTAAGTAAATATGAGTAAAATAAAGCATTAAATAATATTAATCATCCATTGTTACATTGGGTCGCTCAGAACGATCAAATAGTCCAAAGTGAAGTGCGATTTAACTTCGGCTTCAGTCGATTATTGAACAAATTTTCTCTTGCCAGCGCTAAATTAGGTGGTATAGTGTAAATTTGTTATCTAATTTGCAATTTACACACTACCCACTCAATGTGCTAAATGACGTCTAATGTTATACTTGGGACGTTTTAGGGAGGGGGCTTGCATTTGCATCCCTAGTTGAAAAACCACAATTACTTTACTTTATTGCGTCAACTCCTTAATAAATTACTGGAAAGAAATAAAAGATTGAATGAAGTAAAAGAAAGTTTAAAGTAATATGATACTTAGATATTTGAAGGAAGCCAAATTGAAGCTTCAATTGAACACTACAATTACTTGACTATTTAAATTTTTATTGCGCCAACTTTTGCAATTTGTATTATTTTGCGAAATTCCTACTTTACCGACTTGCACATAACCTAAAAAATCCCAAGTACATGTGATACCAAATATCGTGCTTTTTCTTTTCGCCATTCTGCCATGAATAAGTTAGAATTTACGTGTATCAGTTGTCGTGTAGCATTTCAAGATGGTGAAACGCAACGCTTACACTACAAGACCGACTGGCATCGCTACAATTTGAAGCGCAAGATTGTCGATCTGCCTCCCGTTAGCAGCGAGGAATTTCAACGTAGAGTCATTTCACAGCAGGCAACCAATGCTCTAATCGATCGTGATACATCCACGTATTGTAAGTGCTGTAGAAAATCGTTTAGCAATGAAAAAGCGTTTGACAATCACACCAATTCGAAGAAACACAAAGAATGTGAGATGAAGTACGTCGAACCTGAGGAGAAAACCGATGTTGTCGAAGAGAAAATGGATACTGATGAGGAAGAAGAGGAAGTCGACTCGGATGAATGGGACGATAATGATGAGGATGTGGATTTGAACCAGTGCATATTCTGCAAGGAAAACAGCAGTGATTTTTTAGCGAATTTGAAGCACATGTCGATTGCGCACACATTCTTCATTCCCGACGTGGAGTATTGCGTTGATTTGCGCGGACTGATCGAGTATTTGTTGCGCAAGGTCAACGAAGGGTTCATGTGCTTGTGGTGCAACGAGAAGGGACGCACGTACCACTCAGCGGACGCCGCAAAGAAGCACATGCTGGATAAGGGACACTGTAAGATGCTGCATGAAGGTATCGCATTGGCTGAGTACACAGACTTTTACGATTATTCGGCGTCTTATCCGGATAATCAAGACGGCACAGATCCCAATCAAGAAGTATGTATAATGTATATTATTAATGAATACAATTATGACAATTACATACTATTTTTCTGTAGGTGGATGTTAATGAGCTCGAGGGGGATGATTATCAGCTAGTATTACCGTCCGGTGCAGTGGTTGGACATCGCAGTTTGATGCGCTACTACAAACAGAGCCCGAATCCGAATCGCGAAGTCGTTCCGGCGAATAAGAAGTTGCATAAAGTGTTGTCGACGTATCGGGCGCTTGGATGGAGTGCAACGCAACAGGATGCGGCAGCAAGGTAATAATTAACTACAATTATTGTTGCATATACA